>PVJI01017852.1:0-34799 GCA_004026765.1 Micronycteris hirsuta | reverse complement strand
TAACATACTCTGTGTGAGTCCCCAAAGCTTTGGGCTTATGGATCATCACAGATCATCTCATGGAGAAGGGGCATCAGCACACTTGGACCGTCTCAGGAAAGAGGGATCACCTCCCACGTAGACCATCTTGAGAGAAAGGGGTCATCTCCCTCTGGGACCCTTATAAGGGAGAAGGGTCATCCTGACATTTAGACTATCACAGGAGAGAGGGGTCATCTCCCGCTAAAATCATCGCAGGAGAAAGGGGTCATCTCTACACCTAGGCCATCATGGAGAAAGGGACCGTCTCTCACTCAGCCCATCACGGGATCATCTGAGGAGAGCGGAGCTCCTCCACTCACTCCTGCTCAGTCCTGGGTTTCACTTGTTCTCTTTTGGTGCCGCTGGGTTGTGTGTGTGTCCTTGAATCAGTCCTCAAGCTAAGGAATGGAATGAGCTAACTGGCTTAGACCTAGGCTACAAGGCCCATTGAAGTCCTGGGGTCAGGAAAGGATGGTATCCTCAAAACAAAAATAGGGTGCTGCTTCAGAAGGCAGGTAGTGGGTGCTCATCACCCAGAACAATGCATGGCAGCGGTGCGGACGTGAGCTTGGGCACTGTCCAGGGCTGCTGCTTATGCTTTTCTGTGCTTCCCGCACCCACAGTGGGAGAGGTCCGTGTTCCACAAGCAAAGCAACGTGTTAATGACTTGAGGCTTAAGCGATGTTCATCTTTTTCTATTTATAAAACTTATGTGTGTTCATTTCAGAATACTGAACAATATTCTAACAGTATAAAGAAAAAATTAAAATCACCTGTAATCTTACAACCCACAATAACACCACATTTTGGAGTATTTCCCTTCTGCAGAGTATATCATATATGCTGGATTGCCATTTGTATTTTAACTATTTTAACTTTAGTACTTTTATGTTATTAATACTACTGAGAATTGGTATTTTTAATAGTAGCATAATAACTGGCAAGAAAAATATATGTAGCTCTTCCCTATTTAGTGCTATCTGGCTTGTTAGTTTTTTGGGGGTTTTTTTTGGTCAGTGAGGAAATGGTGTGACTAGGCAATAGAAGAGAATAAAGGAGGGATCAGCTTGTGGAGAGCCTGAAAGACTGGCATTCTCTTTCAAAGACTGGCAATTCTAGAAGTTGGTGAGCTGGGAAAGGTCGGGTGAAATAGAATGGCACAACATTAGAACTAGAAGGGACCATATGCCCTTTTTAAAAACTTATATCAGGGACTCATGTTGACTGCACTGGGAAAATGGAGGCGAGGAGAAAGTTAAGGTACTGGAACACCAAATAGCGGAAGAAGGATAATTTGTCTACCCACCTTTCTTCTTCTGTCTTCCCACCCACTTTTACTTCCAACCAGTTCTGTTACCTTTACAGCTGAACTTCTGAGAGTGTCCACAGTGAGTGTGTGCACACCCTTTACTCACTCTTCCACTCGCTCCGATCTTTCTCCTTCATCCCTCCACCAGCTCTCAGGAAAGAATACAGAGACCCCAATCTAGCAGACTGTCCCCACACCCATCTTACAGGTCTCCTTGGCCATAATGAGCATACCAGGCACCCGCTTCACCTGGGCCCGTGTGACCACGCCCAGCCAGTCTTATCAAACATCATGAGCTGCTCTGTCTCCTTTGCCAGCTCCAGCTCCTTTTCTCTGCCAAAGTGTTGGAGTTTCTCAAGAGTTAGCCCTGAGCCCTCTTGTCTTACTCCCAGCCCTACTGGAGCTGAACGTGTCCATAACCGCTGCATCAGTTTGGATTCTGAGAATGTGACACCCAGGTTTCTGTCACCAGCCCACACCTGCGCTCCGACCTGCAGCCCCCAGTGCAGCTGCCTCCTCAGCATCTCTGCTTGAACGGGATGGGCTCACTCTGGCTGCTCTGTGACTCCCCTTTCTCTCTTCCTCTTCTTGTAGCTCTTCTAACAGTTGTAGAGTTGGGCACTGGGCACTGCTGCACTTTCTGAATGGAGTATAAACCCTTTCTCTGATGAGGAAAATGATGACAGTTTGGTGGTTCGGTGTCAGAACCTCCCTGTGGGGAGCAACCTCAGGTTGTCCTGGGTGCTGGCCCTGCCATGCTGACTGCGGGGCCGCGCTGACCCGTGTGGCCTTTGAGCTCTTCCCAGCCCCTGAGGCTCCACCAGGACTTCGTTTTCTCGTTATCCTGTCTCATCTTAAGGACTGACTGCAGTCCGCTCACTGCTGCCCTTGGCCTGTGGCCACACAGTGCTGATCCAACCGGTTCCATCTTTCTGTTTTGGGGATTGCTTTGCCTACACCAATGTCTTTTTGTCCCCTTCGCACAACAGGCCCGGGTCCTAGCATCATGGTGTGGCTGCTCTTGCTCCCGAGTCTCAGGACACATTTGGTGTCTGTTGTTGCCTCTGCTCTCCAAGCAGGGCTGGGAGAAACGTTTCTCCTCCCCCAGGGAAAATGGCTCACACGGACAGGGTGTGTTACCTCTAAGCAGTGAAGAGAGGAGTCAACGCAGTTTGAGCTGAAAAACTGGTGACAAATTGGAACTATTGAAATAGAAGAGTTTTTTGTTTTTTTCTTGGAAGAGAATAGTAACCTTTTTATTATCACCACAATTGGAGGCAGCAATAGTGTGAGTAATGCACAACAATAGTAAAGTATTGACCATCCAAGTTGAATTAATGAGATTTGGGGTGAGCCTCCCATAATCTAATTATGGTGTGATTAAAAAAATTTTAACCCACCATGTCATAAATTTGTGCAAGAATAATGAGATGTTACATAAAATGCTTTATGAAGTTGAAATCCCTCATATGTAAAATATTTAAGGGTATTGAAATCATAGTTTCAAGGAAACAACTTTTCTTTCTCTGTTTTTATTGCAAGAACATAGTACTTTAGTCAGTTGTAACTAGATCAAATTGAAATTCTGGTTTAGGTTAGGAATTTAACTATTCATTCTGTGTCTCTATAGGGCAATACAACCTAATTTTTAACCTTCCCCAGAGAAGTCTCTGGGACTATCAGGGGAGAAGTATTTTTAAGTATGAATGATTTGCAGTCAAAGAATTGAGAATTGACTACTTTCTAATTATGGAAATTTCTGGGTGGAAAAGAAACTAACAGTGAAATTATGTACAATGCATATTTATTTTTAACTTTGTCATTCTCCTTTTGCAGAAACCCTGGGTGGCGTGGATACCATTGTCAAGATCCCTCCCCACTTGCTGAGGTAAGGAGACTGGAGTGGTAGAACGCAGTGGGAGAAAAATTGCCTGCCGTCTTTTCCTGAAAGACCAAATAATCTCGTTGGTTCATAGTATGATACTTGCTGACCAATGGCTTTTTCGCATACATGAACTGAGATATTTTGTGAGGTTGGCATGACAGGAACCTGACTGCACTCATTTCCACCTGTCTATTGAGTAAGGGAAGTCTGTGAGCCAAAGGGACCAGCTGTGGAAGTCAGGGATGAAAGGGTAATAATGGTCAAGGAGAGAAATGACTGTAACCTAAGTGAGGATGTGGACAATGGACAGTTATCTTCTACTGTGGAT
The DNA here is from genome assembly GCA_004026765.1 of Micronycteris hirsuta. Lineage (NCBI taxonomy): Eukaryota > Metazoa > Chordata > Mammalia > Chiroptera > Phyllostomidae > Micronycteris > Micronycteris hirsuta. The sequence continues at coordinate 31,256 of PVJI01017852.1, read as the reverse complement.
TAAGATATGGCGCCCCCTTTGTGGGGAATGCAGCTCTGCAACGTGTGGGATGGATTCAGTCTCTCACTGGCTAGCTCCGCTGCTGGACACCATGTCACAAACTCTGTAGCCACACGCAGCAGCCCTGAGACCATGAACCTATTTCCCTTCCTTCCCCACTGCCCTCATTTTTTTTATTTCCTCTCATCCCAAGAAATACGTGACTTCTGTGGAATATTTGGAAAGAACAAAATAGGTACAGGGAATAAGAAGCATAAGTGGTGGGTAAAAAATAGACAGGGGAAGGTTAAGAATAGTATAGGAAATGGAGAAGCCAAAGAACTTATATGTACGACCCATGGACATGAACTAAGGGAGGGAGGGATGCTGGAGGGAGGGGGAGTGCAGGACAAAGGGGAATAAAGGAGAAGAAAAAAATGGGACAACTGTCATAGCATAATCAATAATATATACTTTAAAAAAACAAATAAGAAAACAGTCCATATTTATACCACCCAAGGATAACCAAGGAAAATAGTTTAATACATTTTTAACAGGCTTTTTTTTCACACACACATGTCTTTACACATTAATGTAAAATTTTATTTACAAGTTTGTTTCCGGTGTGTGTGTTTTTTTAGTCAACATCATATGGAGAATATTTTCTAATGTTAATATATGTACTTCAAATTAAAATATTGCATATTCTTCCATTATATGGCTGCTGTAACATAATTTATGTAGTAGCTTTCTTATTATTAGACATTTGGATTATTTCCAGATTTTCTTTGAGATTGTTAAAAACATTGAATTTGCAGTCTTTTGTTGAGTCTAATTTCTATATTGTCAGGACACGGTAATATTAGGCATTTTCTCTATTTTCAAGTAGATTGAACAAGAATTATGTTTCTGTCCTTTTGAAAAATGTGTTACTTCTTGTGTAGATCTGAGATCTGCCGCAGGCTGATGTGTTGTGAGGGAATTCACGTGTTCTTTAAACTGAGTGCACTGTCGTGTGCATCAGGCTTCCAAAGGGACGGCCGGTGTGGCGGCAACATTCTTGCCTGGAGGAGGGTCGTGCCGTGGGGGGCAGGGGCACGGTGGTCCCTGCCCCCTGGAGAACGTGCAGACTCTCCAAGAGACACAAAGTGTGGGTAGGTTAGGGCGGTGGTTCCAGGTCCCCAATTTCTATAGGAACCAAATGGATTTGGCCACATCTTCTTTCCCATCTCACCGCTTACAGTCCCCCTTCCCTGCTAACCCTTCTTCATCCTGTGGTGTGTTGTCCTGCGGTGCAAAGCTCCCTTCCCACTGACAAAGGACTATGAAAACATTGGTGTCTCTGTCGGTAAAGGGATGGGTATAATGACCAGGGCACACATTTTCTTGTAGGTTAGATTTCACTTCTTAACTTTCAGCAAAATTGAAGGAGGGCTTAATCTGGTTGTAAGATGATATGTAAAATTTTTTTTGATAAGTCTCCATTTAGTTCTTATGTATGTGAACAAAGTGTCTTACTGCTGATATATATAAAAGTGAAAAAAAAAAGGTATGGAATTGATGGTAAACCCCACCTTATTATAGCAATAAGGAATACTCATCCATAAATATATGAATTAATTGAGGAGAACAATGAACTAGATCTATCCATTTCTTTAGAAATGCATTTCCAATCAAATTGTATTTTCCATGTTAACTACATTAACATTCTTATAAGTAATTATTAATGCCGTTTGGATCCATTGTGTACATTAGTAATGATAGCTCAGACCAGAAGAAAAGTGAATTCTTAGCCTCATGGCCACAGGAAATTTTTAAAAATCACTTTATACACATTTTTATTATAGAGAAATATAATGAGAAGATTAATGAAAGCCTCTCAAGCATTAGAACATAATATCAAGAGAAAATTCTGTGGGGAAGTGGAATGAAAATATGAGTTCAAGGAAAAAAGAGAACAATGCAGCCTTTTTTACTGTGAAAGGAGAGCTTGTTCATGTATTTTTTTGATGGATGAAGGTGGTTTTAAAATGGTTGTGGTATTTAGATTTCATCACACATTTAAATGAGTGATGTGATATGTTTTAATTAAATTTTTTATAATTTCAATATGCCAGAATTACAGCCTTTGTAATTAATTAAAATTATAATTAAAAATTTAAGTGTTAATTTAAAATGTGTGAAAACCAGAATTCTAAAGTTTTCTTGGAGGCTACAAAAGCAAAAATGTTTGATAACACTGCTGTATAGTTTGTTTCCCAGGCCAGGGGCTGGTTGAACCTACAACGAGTCTCCTGGTCCCCAGTTGGGAATGGTCATCAGAAGATAATTGGCCTTTTCGAACTCTAGGTGTGTGTGGCCAGATGAGTTGGATAAAGCACAGTGTTAATGGGCCCAAGAACATGTGTTTTGTCCCCTGTTTAGACATTTATCTTTATTTTTATCCATGGTTTTGAGGTGCACTCAGGAGCCAGCTAGCTATCTTTTTATTTTTAGATCTCACCCAAGGATATTTTATTATTGATTTTTTGAGAGAGAGAGAAACATTGATGTGAGAGAGAAACATTGGTTGCCTCCCATATGCACCCCGACTAGAGATCAAACCCTCAACTTCGGTATGTGCCCTGACCAGAATCAAGCCCAAAACCTTCTGGTGTACGGGAGGATGCTCCAACCAACCGAGCCACCTGGCCAGGGTGCCAGCTAGCTATCTTATACAACCCATAGGGGAGAGTCACAAAATTGGTAGGCAGGATGCAGATGAAGAACTGTGGACGGATATATATAGGTGTCTTTACTTATCTTCACCATTAGTAGAAATAGAATTCGGCGTTTTTATTCTGTGACAAAGAGCTGGCGATGTCATCCTTGTATGCAGAGGAATGTGCAGTGTTGTATTCCAGCTGTGCAGTGAGGTCCGTCAAGCATTCTTATACAGAGAGTGGAGCCCTATGAACGAGATGGCAAATGTGAGCCTTGTGCTCAGAGACTTTGTATTCTGAGGGAGGAGAATGAAGACACATGTAGCTGGAAAATATTGTTATAAGGTTGTAGGTGTAAATTTATTGTAGAATTTTATCCATATATGGACGTTTCAGTTTGACCATAATTTGAAATAGTTGGGAGCCTTTTAAAACCTCATTTAGGGGATGGGAATAAGTCATAATTAAAATAAAAAAAGTTATTGAGTCAGTAATGGTCTGATTTACTATTTTACTTTATTAGCAGAGGAGTGATGTAATGAGGAAGTATACAGTAATGGGCTTTTCTCCCTCTTGTGAATCAGTCCTTTACCTTTGATTCATCTTCTCAGTACTTAAAAAAAATTTTTTTTAATCGATTTAGAAAGAAAGAGTAAGGGAGAGAAAGAGGGAGAGATTGTATGTGCCCTGACTGGGGATTGAACCTACAACCTTGGCATATCCGGATGACACTCCAACCAACTGAGATACCCAGCCAGGGCTTCCTGGTACTTTTAAACCCAGAGAGGACTTACTCTGTCCAGTCATTATGTTTTTTTTTTTAATTAAATTTATTGGGCAGGCATTATGTTTAATATTTAACATATTATTGTTAACATATTATTGCCAACTTATTGTTTGAGCATCTACTCAAAAAAACTAGTCACTGTAAATATTTGTCTACTCATGAGAAAGAATTTGGATATGTTATTTAAAATTTTTCTTCAATTATATTTAGTATATGAGAAATAAACCAGATTCATCAACTATTTTGTGTATTCTCCTGATTTTATATTTAGATTATTTCCATTTCTGTTACATAATCATCTAGATGTGATTATTCACAGATTTCTTGTTGTCGTCGCAGGTTTTGGAAAAGACTATAGGAAATAATTCAAATCACAAATACTTTTGCTGTGCTGTTTTTCTTAGTTTTTTCTTTTGCCATTGATTGACTACTTTCATATTAAATTAACATTCTGATAAATAATTATTGATACTGTTTTGATCAGTTGTGTCCATAAGTAGTGATATCTCAAATCAGAAGAAAATTGAAAGCTGATGGACCTATGGTTGTAGTATCTACTTTTTTTCTTTCACCAGCAATTGCTCTGAGGACTTTTTGTGCAAACCAAAGTCCAGATGTCACAGGAATGATTTTAGTGACTCTGATAATGGACTCAGTCATGCATAGGGCATTGTAAGGGAGAAACTCCTGATAAAACATTTAGATGGAATTAAAGAGCAGTCAGGCGTTGCTGATTTCTGCCCCAGGCTTGTTCACTGAATCAGTGGCCACCCTCCTTGTTGGTACAGTGAGCTGCTTGAGCAACAGGTATGTAAATCCATGTCGGTAAGGTTTGGTGTCAGGGCTGGAAGAAGGCCCAGGGAACCTGTCCTGTGGAATTTGTTAGGAGATGGTTATATGAAAACCTTTCCACCTTCCTGCCTTTAGTCTTACTTTAGATTTTGGGACTGAGTTTTAAGAGTCTTTATCTTCCTCCATGAGGAGTCTGTACTCTCAATGTACCCTCAACGTCTTTGCTCCTTTGTTATCTTCTTCTTTAACTTTAGGTGTTCACAGGGTTGAATAAAACCTGTGAATGAGTGGGCCATTGCTGTGTTCCTGCACTCAAGAGCATACTTGATATGAGTCCTCTTCCTTCTGCACGCTAAAGCTTAGACCAAAGCAACAGGTCTGGAGGTGCTGGGTTAGTGAGCCAATGATCCCCTGTATGAGGGGTCCAAAATGCTAGGGGGACATTTTCTGAGCTGCTCTCTTCATCAAGATTGTCTACTCTGTGTCTCATAGCATGCAACCTTTCTCACTTCCTCGTCCTACTTATCCTTGAAGACTGAGCTGCTGTTGATAGAAGTGACCCTTCTCTCCTTTGTGGCCTCACTAGACTCTTCTCTTTACGTAATTCTGTCCTGGTAATCATGTCAGGTTGGCAGCCATTATGGGTTCTGTTCTCTGGCCTTATCCTCAAGGAGCTCATGCATGTAAATTACTCATCTTTGCACCTCTTAGTCCAGTGCCTTATAAATGTCTGTAGGATGAAACTGCTTCTCCAAATTCTGCATCGTGCATCCCAGGGAACCCGTGTCCTCTTCTAGGTTCTTGGAATGATCCATGCTAGAATGGAACCTCAACTTTCACAAAGAACTTCTAATATCTCATTGACTGAAAGTGTAAGTCCCAGAAAGTAGACCCAGAAGTCCAGCACTCAATCCATTGACCTCAGTTAGTATAGTCTTAAATCCCTTCCTCTATACTCAACCAAAACCTGGAGGGGTGAATGTGTATTAGATTAGGGGTGGAGAGTTGGTAGTAGGCATTGGGACCCTGGTGATTTATGCCAAAGGACACTGAAGAGTCCTCGGCTTACCTGGAAGCGGCATGCTGCCCGCCGTACCCTACTCCTCAACATGAATTTGACTTGGAGTGCTGTATTTCTGTTTTAAAGAACTAAAGAAACTTCACCCCCATCCTGCATCAATCTGGGATTTCCCCTATCTCCTAGCCCAGGTTCCTTACTTACAACAGAACTGGTCTAGATGAGATGAAACTGTCCAGGGAATCCTTGAGCTCTCTTGTTAAAGGCAGCCATTGGCCGAGAATCTCTTTTTGATGTTTCTCAGTCCCCTTTGGGAACAATCCTAGCCATTACCCGGCCATGGCCCAGCTGCCATTTTGCCAGTTCCCAGGAAGACTCTAACAGCCCTTCTTCCCATTTGTCTGTTTGTATGTCCCCCAGCCACTGCCTGTTCCCGCCCTGCTGAGCCTCTGCCCCGCCCTCTGCTTCATTTTGCCCACCTGGTCTAGATGCTTCTTTCAGCCCAAAAGCTGACATGCTCCTTCTCCTCTTGATTAGGGGACCTACTGATCTTTCCTACAGGGCGGGAGCATGTTCATCAGCATTTATTCTTGGACAGAACCATCCATGAGTGCTTCCCATTTTATTTGGTATGGTTTTATTTTCATTGCTTTTCTGCTGTTTTTTATGTGTTTCAATGCTTTAGTTCTGTGCTTTGAACTTTGGAGGAACTTCTACAGGATGTCCATTTTTTGTTTGGTTTTTAATTGAAAAAATATACCTACATCAATTGGGAAGGCTTATATGTGATTTAAAATGGATGAGGACAGCAAATACCTCAATAGGGGTTTGGGGCAGGCAGCTTTGATCTCATCATTGTTGTTTCTGCCCTTTCTGTGTCATGGAGAGTTGGGCTCCCCTTGGTACCCCCTACTGTCTAGAGGAGGAAGCACAGCGTGTCCAGGGAGAAGAATGTCTTCAGCTTGTGCTAACTGAATGGAGGATATTAGCATAAAGTCTGGCTCCTAGGGAGGGTTTTGCATGATTCCAGGTGAACTGCAAATGCCTATGTTTCTCCTGGATGTAAACTCATCTTGAGATCTTTTCTCTTGCTGGTTTCTGCCTTTCCTCCCCACCACAGCTGACTTTTCTCTGCAGAGGAACACAAATGTAACTTTGGCTCTGTTGCTCTTTTGCTGGTTCTGCACCAGAAAAAAAAAAAAAAAGAAAGACTAGGAGGTTTCAGACACTTTGATTAGTCTAAGCCTGGCTCATTTTCAGCATTAAGAGAATTTTTTTTATCTCAGCAACCTTGCAGGGGGTCCAGGGGACCATTTAAGTGACAAAGGGCTTGTCCTGGAGTCCCCTGAACTGTTCCAGCTTCTTGAGATCACGCTTAACCTAAACAGGAGAACAGAATTGTCATTTTTGTGTTCACCACAAAAGCCAGTCCGCAAGGAGAATGTGGAGCAGCCTTCAACAGTAGGGGTGCTGAGGTCCATGTCAGAAATCAGGGTGCCCTGAAGGTCTAGTTTACCTTCTTCCTTTCTCTACTGCTGTGGATGACAAAGAGTATTCCTGTCACCCTTTAACATAGTATAGGTGACAATACTCTACTGTTTCCTAACTTACAAACAACTCCTTCTATGTGTTATCTGCCAGCCCGTAAGCCAGTCTTAATGGTTTTCACGTTCTATTCACTTCGATAAGAAAGGCCTACAATTGTTCCCAATTATAAAGCTTCTCCTTGTTAATAGCCCCTGACCTAAAAGCAAATTTAAACGATGCAGTCAATTAAAGAAGTGCATAACCCACCCAGGCTAGAATGTAGGAGCTTGGGCTTGAGTTATATTTTGTGATGTGAGCAAGACACTAATGCTCAAAAAAACAGCCATTGGCCGCTTATCCTTCCTTTATGACAGGCAGTTGATGTCTTTATTTGATAGCACTTGGCTCTAAGGGAAGTGTTAGAGGGAACATAACTCCATTTTGAAAAAGTATAACAATCCAGTGACAAATTTCCCTTCTTAGGCCTCTTCATGCCTTTTGAATGGAATGAAGCTAGCATCTTGGATGTGCAGGTTATTCTGTGCATGGTTTTCATAATTTAGCTGTACCTTATAGGCAATATAGGTCTGGATTTCCTGCTTTTATTTCAAACTATGCCTCTGACATATTGTTTTTATTATTATTTTTTTATCATTGTTCAATTACAGTTGTCCCCATTTTTCCCTCATTACTCTCCTCTGCCCTACCCACCCCCACCTTCCACTTTCAATCCTACACCCCCTCTTGTCTTTGTCCATGGATCCTTTGTACATGTTCCTTGACTTGACCCTTCCCCTTCTTTCCCCCCGTTACCACCCTTCCCCCTCCCCTCTGGTCCCTGTCAGTTTGTTCTTTATTTCCATGTCTCTGGTTCTGTTTTGCTCACTTGTTTGTTTTGTTGATTAAGTTCTACTTATAAGTGAAATCATATGGTATTTGTTTTTCACCACCTGGCTTATATCACTTAGCATAATACTCTCCAGTTCCATCCATGCTGTCACGAAGGGCAGGAGTTCCTTCTTTCTTTCTGCTGTGTAGTATTCCATTGTGTAAATGTACCACAGTTTTTTTATCCACTCATTTACTGATGGACACTTAGGCTGTTTCCAAGGGCCCTCTGTATGTTCTCTTTGATGAAGTGTCTGTTCAAGTCCTTTGCCCATTTTTAAATTAGATTGTTTGTCTTCCTGGTGTGGAGTCATGTGATCTTTTTATATATTTTGGAGATCAAATTTTTGTCTGAGGTATCATTTGCAAATATATTTTCCCATAAAGTTAGTTCCCTTTTCATTTTGCTGATTTTTCTTTGGCCCTGCAGAAGCTTTTTAATCTGATGTAGTCCCATTTGTTTATTCTTTCCTTTATATCTCGTGCACTAGGAGACAGATCAGTGAAAATATCACTTTGTGGACTATCTGAAATTTTCCTGCCTATGTTCTCCTCTAGGACTTCTATGCTGTCACAACTTATGTTTAAGTCTTTTATCCATCTTGACTTTATTTTTGTGTATGGTCAAAATTTTTTTTTTTTTTTTTTGCTTGTAGCTGTCCAGATCTCCCAATACCATCTGTTGAAGAGGCTATTTTTACTCCATTTTATGCTTCTGCCCCCTTTGTTGAATATTAATTGACCATAGAGACATGGGTTTATTTCTGGGCTCTCTATTTTGTTCCATTGATCTATGTGTCTGTTCTTATGCCAACACCAGACTGTTTTGATTGCAGTGGCCTTGTAATGTAGTTTGATATCAGGTATTGTGATCCCTTCTACTTTGTTCTTCTTTCTCAGAACTGCTGAGGCTTTTCAGTGTTGTTTATGGTTTCATATAAATTTTTGAAATGTTTGTTCTATATCTGTGAAATATGTCATTGGCATTTTAATAGGGATTGAGTTGAATCTATAAATTGCTTTGGGTGGTATGGACATTTTGATGATGTTAATGCTTCCAGCCAATGAACACAGTATATCAGAGGTGTCAAACTCATTTTCACCAGGGGCCACATCAGCCTCGCAGTTGCCTTCAAAGGGCCGAATGTAATTTTAGGACTATATAAATGTAACGACCCCTTAACTAGGGGCAAGGAGCTTAGTGCTGCTGCCAGGTGCCAGGGTGGATAAAACAAGGTGGAGAGCCAGATTCAGCCTGTGGGCCTTCTGTTTGCCACCTGTGCAGTACATGCTTCCATTTATTTGTGTCTTCCTCAATTTCTGTCTTCAGTGTTGTGTAGTTGTCTGTAGTACAGGTCTTTTACCTCCTTGGTTAGGTTTATTCCTAGGTACTTTATTTTTCTTGTTGCTATAGCAAATGAGATAATTTTTTCTAATTTCTGTTTCTGATATTTCATTGTTGGTGTCCAAAAATGCATTCGATTTCTGAATATTGACTTTGTATACCAAATTCATTTATTAGGTAGAGTAGTTTTATGGTGGAGTCTATAGGATTTTCTATGTACACTATCATGTAATCTGCAAACAATGACAGTTTTACTTCCACCTTTCCAATTTGGATGCCTTTCATTTCTTTTTCTTGTCTGATCACTATGGCTAGAATTTCCAATACTATGTTGAATCAAAGTGGTGAAAGCAGACATCCTTATCTTGTTCCTGATCTTAGTGGGAAAGCTTTCAGTTTTTGCCCTTTGAGTAGGTTTCTTGATGTTGGCTGCAGGTTTCTTGTATATAGCCTTTTTATGTTGAGGAATGTTCCCTCTACCCCCACTTTCCTGAGTGTTTTTATCATGAATGAGTGCTGTACCTTAACAAATGCTTTTTGTGCATCTATTGATATGATCATGTGATTTCTGTCTTTTCTCTTGTTTATGTGATGTATTACATTTATTGATTTGCGAATATTGTACCATCCTTGCATCCCTGGGATGAATCCCATTTGATCATGGTGTATGATCTTTTTGATGTATTGCTGGATGTGGTTTTGCCAATATTTTGTTGAGGATTTTAGCGTCTCTATTCATTAGTGATATTAGCCTGTAGTTTTCTTTCTCTGTTGTGTCTTTATCTGTTTTGGGGTTAGGATGATGCTGCCCTCATAAAAAGAGTTTAGGAGTCTTCCCTGTTCTTGAATTTTTTGGAATAGTTTGAGAAGGACAGGAGTTAGCTCTTCCTTAAATGTTTTGTAAAATTCTCCTGTGAAACCGTCTGGCCCGAGGCTTTTGTGCACTGGGAGTTTTTTGATTACTGCTTCAATTTCACCAGCTGTTATCATCTGTTCAGGCTTTCTGCTGCTTCTTGATTCAGTTTTGGAAAATTATATTTTTCTAGAAATTTGTCCATTTCACCCAGGTTTTCAAATTTCTTGGCATATAGTTGTTCATAGTAACTTCTTACAATCCTTTGTATTTCTGTGGTAACAGTTGTAATTTCTCCTTTTCCATTTCTGATTTTTATATTTGGATCCTCTCTCTTTTTTTTCTTGATGAGTCTGGTTAAAGACTTGTCAATTTTGTTTATCTTTTCAAAGAACCAGCTCCTGGATTTATTGATCCTTGAGATATTGCTTATTTGAGGAGTTATACAAATGGATTCCAAGAGAGGGATAGGGGCCTAAGATCATTGATGCAGTGATGCAAATGGCTTGCTGAGGTGTTGGCATCTCTCTCTTTTTTGCTCTGGACTTTTCTACTGAAGAAGGCATGGTGCAGAGACAAGCATCATACTTAGTTGCTTTGGACACCTTTGTTTATTAAATATTTTATATTTTATTGTATTTTTATTTCACTGCATATTTATGTGTACTTGAAGTGTTTATAAATTGGTAGCATATGTAACTGCACAGTACCTGGTATATCTTTTTCAAGTTAAGGTCCATAAATTTGACACAAGAGATCTCCCTTTGCCCATTCTATAGTCCAGTACTCTGTCAGTATGATGCTTCTTAGCATGCCCAATAGCCTGACCATTCACATTTTCCCAACTAAATTTGGGTAGAATCTCATCTACCCTTGTTTAAACCTTTACTCTGTGCCAGGGGCTCTCTTAGGTGCTATGCATGCCGGTCTCAATGCGACAGCACTGCTGTGAGGCTAGGGAAGTACTGGAGCTTGGAGACACCCCTCAAACCAATCCTGGGTAGAAGCAGAACTGTTGGGCCCCAAAGTTCACCTTCTTAACCCATTACAGAGTATTACCTTTCCCAATATGAATTTAACATAGAAGTTTCTTTTTTCTTATTTGCAACTTATGTGAAAACTTGAATATATAAAGCTAAGTCTCATGTGGTAAATTATTTGATGAAGCACCACTATTAAAAAGAATTATTGAGAAATCTGCTATATTTAGCCACTGCTCATTCATGAATGCAACTTACTAATGTAGGAATATGGATAAGATCACCTTGTATTGGAATAACTTTAAATGCAATTGTTAAGGAGCTAGAGCTTGTAAAATGGGGGTATGTGTGCAACATTTAGATTCAGGGGAGAAGCATGAATTAGTAGAGCTATCGAGATTAGTGTGTGTGCACGACTTTGCCAAGAAATGGCCTAAATTGACTTTTCCTGTCTCTAAGGAATAAGGAGACCTTAAGATAAAAGAGACACGAGTCTAGAATTGGTGTGAATACCCAGTGGGGAAGCCGGAACAATTGTGTAATTAAATAACTAACTCCATCCTCTGCAAGCTTCTGACTGAGGGGAAAAGTCAAGTGGCAGCTAAGGCGGTTTCTTTAGTGAGGGTTAAGGTAAGCAAAGCTGCAGAATTACCAAGAGAAGATTTCATGCAGGGCTCATTTATAGGCCTACAAAGCAATGCATCTAGAATAGATCATATTCTGAGCAGGAGCAAACTTGATCTAATTTTGAATTTAAGTAAGTTCAGCGAGAACTGTTGTATTTCAAAGATTTTTTCTTCCCCCTGAAACTGTAATTTCTCCATATGCTTGCTTTATTTTGTAAACCCCATTTTGTTTCTTTGTATTTGCCAGCTGGGAGAAAATTCCCCCAAAGACAAGAGGGGTTTTGTATGCTTACTTCAGGGGCTGCTGGTGGAGAAGAAAGCAGGAAACTGCGTTCACTGTGCCTCGGTTTCGGGGGAAAGGGGACGGGGAGGGGCTGGACACAGAGGCCCCCAAGGACTGGGCTGTGGGAAGGCTGCTGAGTAACCCCATGGGATTTTAACTCCAACTCTGAAATAAACCTGGATGTGGAAAACAAACAGTAACATGGCTTTTGCTGAAAAGGAGGAGGGAGGCACTCATGTGTCTGAGATAGTAAAAATATAGATGTAATTTAAACTCACTAGGATATTTGATTATGAAAGAACATGACTGTTAGTTTAAGGTGTGTGCCAGGCATGTAGCATGGTGGACGCCTCTATAAATATTTGTTCACAATGATTGCCTTGAATGTCGACATCCTGAACGTTCACCTGTATGCTGATATCTCTATTGCAGATATACCTCTGGAGGGGGGTCTGGGCTCTAATGGGGGAAGCAGTGGCAGGTGGGGACAGGTGTCCTGGGTTTGTAGTGGGAGCCAAGCAAGCGCATTCCGAATGCTGAAAACACAGTGGGGAACGAGACACAAACTCTCCCTCCAAGAGCCCGCCCCTTGCTGGGAGGAAGTAAACATAATCAAAATACACTCAGTCCTGGTTCTCCCATGTGTGACCATTGGGACCCTGAGCTACTCATTTTGCTTGTCAGCTTCTATAAATGGAGATGAGTGCTGGCGTTGTGCCTCTGTATCTCCGATAGACCAGTAGGTGCAGAGGAGATAGCTCTACAGAGGCCACAGGGGCAACCCGGGTCTCCCCTGCAGGGCTCAGCATGCCTGCAGGCCACCACCTGTCTAGAGAGCCTCTGTTTTACCTCTTCCATCAGCTCTATCGAGACAGAATCGACATGCGACATTTTCTAAGTTTAAGGTGTACCATGTGGTGATTTAAGTATATGTTATGAAATGATTGCCACAATAAGGTTAATAAACACATTCATCAGCTCACATATTTGCCATTTTGTGTGTGGTGAGAACTTTCAAGATCTACTCTCAGCAACTTTCAGGTGTACAGTGCAGTATTAGTAACTAGAATCACAGTGCTGTACATCAGATTGCCAGAACGTATTCATGTTATAACTGAAGCTTGTACACTTTGACCTCCTTCACCCATCTCCTGCCCTCCCACCCCCCTCTTCTCTGACAACCACCAATCTACTCTCTGTTCCTATGTGCTTGGTTTTTAAAAAATTCCACATGTAAGTTGGATCATACTGTATTTGTTTTTCTCTGACTTCCTTCACTTAGCATAATATCCTCAAGCCTCATCCATGCCATCGTAAATGGCAGGATCTCCCTCTTTTTATAGCAGAATAATAGTTCATTGTGTGTGTATATGTGTGTATACACACACACACAGACACACGCAGCAATCTGATATCGTGATTTATAATAAGAAATACATATCTTTGGTCTTTGTCTTTGTTGCTGGCGCAGATCCCCTAAAACTGTTGGAATTTTCTAAGGGGGATGAAGGTATGTTATGTTAATAAGTGATGTTTGGAAAGCCCATTGGATAGGGGCTGGGTCAGTGGAGCCAATCATGTGATAGAGGGCTGGGGCTTTCAATCCCACCCCCTGACCTTTGGAGTTCTTGGTCAGCGATTTAATCAGCCATACCTGTGTAATGGAGCCTCCAAAAAAACCCAAAGGCCCTGGTTCACGGAGTTCCTGGGTTGGTGAGCTCGCGTGGTGCTGGGGGAGTAGGTGTCTGCAGAGAGCATGGAAGCTTCGTGCCACCTTCCCGCCTGTCTTGCCCTGTGCATCTCTTCTGTCTGGCTGTTTCTGACTTTTATCCTTTTATAATAAACGGGTAATCTAGTAAGGAAAACGTCTCTCTGAGTTCTGTGAGCTGCTGTAGCAAATTAACCTGAGGGTAGGGGGAGGTCATTGGAACCTACCATCTGTAGCCAGTAGGTCAGAAACAGGCGATGACCTGGGCATGGGCATCTAGTCTGAAGCGGTGGTGGGGGGACAGTCTTCTGGAACTGAGCTCTTTGTCTGTGGAGTCTGATGCCATGTCCAGATAGGTAGTGTTTTGAGTTGAATTCTGGGACGACTGAGCTGGTGTTGGGGAATTGCTTGTTGGTGGTGGGGAGCCCATCCCTCACCTTGGAACTGGTTGCTCAACCCTTTCAATCACGCATCTTCTTTATCTATTCATTGGTCACATTAATGCAGTTCTCAGACATTTTGATCTCAAGACCTTTTATACTTTTAAAAATTACCAAGGACCCCAAAGAGCTTTTTTTTTTTTTTTTTCCCAAAGAGCTTTTTAAAAAAAAATTTAGATTACAGTGACCATATTGGATATTAAAATAGAAATTTAAAAATATTTGCCCTGGCCCAGTAGTTCTGTTGGTCAGAGTGTCATCCAGATATGCCAAGGTTGCAGGTTCAGTCTCCAGTCAGGGTGTGTGCAAGAAGCAACCCATGAAGCAGCTCTCCGTTCTCCCTCTCACAGCCTGTGGAACAGGGTCGTGTTATTATACTTAAGGCATCCCCCTCGCGATGGAAATACCCCTATAATGGCCCTGCAAATAATGTGCTCCTTACTGGGGTCTTATGAAGGTTACATAAAATATCAAATAAGATGGTACTCTGCAAAATGTGCAACGAATCTTAAGTCAAATATCATTGAATTCACTGTGTTTTGGTAGTTTGCGTCATGATGAGGGTTATTTTTCCCCCTTCGGTGCTGTGTTTCAAAGTGTGAGTTTAGGTAGGAGAACAAGGTTCTGAGAACAAAGGAGCAGACAAGTAAGTGGATTTAAGTAGAGTTATTTCTGATTCCTAAGAATACAAAGAGGCCTAATTGGTCCTTGGGAATTAGAAACAAATCCGCCTGAGCAGGCAAGATCTGGAAAACATCACCGCGGGCGGTTTTAAACATCCTTTAAAATACATTCTGGCATCTGAAATAATGGAACTGGAACTGAATGCTGCTCTGTCAGTGAATTCCTCCTTTTTACTTATAGACTCAAGACTTTCCCTTAGCTGGCCTCTTTCGTGGCTGTTCATGATGAGGGTGGTGCTGGGGTGGGAGGAAGACACCAGGTTTTCAGTGGTACTGCCACGCATACCTCCCCGGAGGTAATGTTTTTGCTTTGTCGTTAGTCAGAGGTACAGGGGCTCTCTTTAACTTTAGGAGATAATTGTTGGTATTTGTACATTTTTTGGACTTTTGATCATTTTCCTCTGGAACAGAAACCTTTAGTTCCCTACTGAACATCCATCCCCCCACTTACCCCAACAGGACCAGACTGGGTATCACCATGGCCTTTATTGTCAGCCCTGTGCCTCAGGGGAGGCTGCTGCATTGCAGACATGGCTGTCTGGTCTGGCAGGGCTGTCCTGTGTCAGATCAGATGTGTTCAGTACGAATCTGAATGGAATGTGGGAGGGATGCTCTCTCAGTCACTGGTTTTGCTGTGAGGGGAGCCAGCCGGGGGTAAAGCTGACACCACAGAGGGTGGATCAGCAGAAAGGTGGAAAAAACATGGGTTCTTGGCTGTGTCAGGAGAACACTGAATGGCCTAAACCTGGAGCCAAACTGCCTCCTTATTTAAGCCACTTAGAGAGTTAGATTTCCTGTCACTTGCAGCTGAAAGCATCCTCACTGATAGACACTTCCTAAAGGAATCCACGTGGTCCTTGGGGATCCCGGGGAGGCAAGGTAGCCCAGGTGAATGTGGCAGCCACAGCAAACCTGAAGATTCATGATGGGAACCTTGCTCCTCTTGTCTGGTTGTCGTTGGGACATTTTGTTGTCTGCATTTCTTCTGCAGCACAAGTGTTTGGTAACTCCAGTGAAATAGTAAGTGAGGAGAGCTGAGACATGTGACATTTACAAGGCGTGGGCTCCAGGAAATGGGGCTTTGGCACTCTCCCCTGCACCCTAAGCACACAGACGCATGCTGTGGCCCTGTGCCTCTGCCGTAAATAATTGATTTACTTGTGCGCTTAGCCCTACCTCCAATCCTAAACTCCATCATCCTTATGCCAGGGTCCCTGGTATATTGTGCCTGTCCCTCAGCATTGAGGGCTCCCAATTATGGGGCATCGGTCTGTGCCAGGAATTGTACTAATGATTTTATGCATTGTCTTATTAAATCTTACAGTAAGGACAACAGGGTACAAAGGTAATCTATATTTTAATAAGAAAAGAAAACTGAGACTGGAGTGATAGAATCATTTGCTTGAAGTTACACAGCTAATCTGTGATAGAGTTTCAAAAACAGGTATGACTTGAAAATTGTTTTTGACTAATATACTCTATGTCTTTAATGCATATTTGCTGAGTGTTTGTCTTTTAGATGTGTTAGAATAGGAATTATTGTCCCTATTCCTTCATTTCGCTTATCGCTTTTGGGAAATGTATTGGGACAGAAGGCACATATGTCATTACTTGAATATTGGTTCTTTTCCAGAAATAGACTTCAGTAGAGTATATAAGTTGTGAATGTATCCAGCTGTAACTAATGGAAAGCCTAACCGTGGTTAAACAAAATAAGGCTTAATTTTCTCATTAGTAGGCAGTCTGGAGGTAGGCTGTCAGCACTGGTATGTTCAGGACTCTGTTGGCCTTCCACTATATTTAGCTCTTCATACCCCAAAATGGCTGTTTCAGCTCCAGCCATCACATTCCCATCCAAGACAGAAGTCAGAAAGGCAAAAGGCAGAAGGGCCATGCCACCTAAACAGGTCTGGTCTTTTTTATCAGGAAAGCAAAAGTTTTTCCAGAGCCACAAGGTAGGCTGGAAAAGCAGGCAACAGGATTGTTGGGAAAGACTTAGACCAGTCTTGATCTACCGCACCTTCAGCTGAAACAAAGCTGGAATCTAATTGCTGAGAAGGCTACTTAGACTGCTAGCCACCCATTTCGAAGAAGTAGAGGCTAGTATAATTTGAAGAGGTGACAGACCCCCAACTTGCAGGTAAGACAGCTGAGACCTTGAGAGAGCACAAGTGTGTGAGCCAGGACAAAAGAAGAGGGCTCATTTCCTTAGGCCAGTGATTTCAACCCTTGTATGGCAAGAATGTTTAAAACATGCAATACCTGATGTTTAGTCAGGGGCACTGACCTCTTTTCCCTTAGACTGTCAAATAAAAAACAACAGCCAATACAACAGTAGTCATCTGGTGGGAATGCCCTGCCTTGAACCATAAATATATAGGTCATATAGTAGGGTTGCATCTTATTGGTCATGTCACATAATAAAGTGGCGTCTGATTGGTTAATTCTTGGTACCAGCAATCCTTATATACAAGTATAAGCACCTGATTTTTTACAAAGTGACTTTGCAGTAATTACCGGTTTTTGGTAAGTCAATCAAATTAAACTATTTTTGTCAGATTGGCAAAAAATATATTTTTTGTTGTGTGGCAGAATTTTACTAATTAGTTTGTGTGTGCCATGAGATGAACAATGTTGAAAATTGCTGCCTTATACTCACTCCACTGCTCTTTTCACTGTGCCTCCCTCACATTTCTAGAAACTGTTTGCTTTCAAAGATCTTTTATGTCTACTCAGTTTACCCTTCCCATCCTTTTGCAGTAGTCTAGGAAGGACAGAACCTTCCTACTGTAGTATCTCGTGAGTAGAAACTACCCCCCAGAGAGAGTTACATGCCAGGATTGCACCCCTCATTTGTTGGCCAAAACGAACCCACAGACCTCTAAGTTGGGCCAGAGTTCTCCTAATAGACCCCACTGCCTTCCGTGATACTGATCTTCCCTTCTGCTGTTGCGCTTCCACCAGAGCAGGGGCCTCCGGGCTCAAGCACCCCAAGCTTTCTGTTGGGCAGGCCCAGCCTCCTTGGCACCCAGCAAGGATGGCTCTGACTTTCCAGCGGTGACCTGGTGGAGCCAACCCTGCACAGGAAGAGTGGGTCCCTCTGTGTCTCCAGAGAGAGGACAGCCAGCTCCTGTGGCTATGAACAGTGGTGATGAGTAAGTGCCCATAAACTTGGAGTATGCACGTTCATTTTCCAGGTTGATTGGACCCTGTGTTTTGGTCTTTCAGCAGCAGGGTTCCTGGTCAATCTGACCCTGCACAGTGTGTTCCTGCCTCTCCAGGCTGGGACTGCAAGTGCCTCGGTGCCATGTCACCCATAGGAAAAAACACCAGGGAGTAAATAGTGGGTCAAGTCACCCTGGTAACAAGGCATCTGTGCACTTGAAAGTGTGTTTAAGTGATAGAGTGAATTACTCCATTTTCTGCAGTTTTGGAATCTCTCCCACAGATATTAGGGTAGAAAAAAAGTGGGGTTCCTTTTTTTTTTCCTTTGGAGTAGGAGAGACATTTTCTTTAGTCTACATAGTAGGATTTTACCCGTAAACATTATTGTAGCAGAATAGCAATTACGGTGTTTCAAATACTTGAATGCTTGATAAACTTATTAACAAAGCTTCCTTTCTTCCATGTGAACATTTTTATCCACCTTCAGGACCTACGCTTGTTGGCACTGACTTTTGTGGGCCCCCTTACCATGTCCTTTTGCAAACTCACTGTGTCTCTGGATTTGGGGCATTTACGGCTGAGCCCGCTGCAGAATGGCTGTGCTGCCGTTGCTCCTTGTGGTCTCGGGTGGATAAGAATGCAGAGAATAAGGACAGCAGGCCGACTCGTGGTAACACCCGTGAGAAGGAGGATCTAAACCGTCCTCCTGGGTTAGCCAGAGCTCTCAGTCCTTTATTGCCCTGTTGTCCTGCCCTGGACTGGGTCGTTGCCAGGCAGATTTTACCATCTTGTGCTTTACCACCTTTTGGTCATGAATCGTTCCACTAAGAGAACAGTCTGCTACTATTGTTGGGGTTTTTTTTTTGTTTTGGTTTGGTTTGGTTTCATTTATTTATTTATTTTTGCCCGCCAGTGCATAAAAAAAATACTGGGCCTATTTCTTTCCTTCCAGACCATGTTTCTTTCAGGAAGGTCACGTGGTTATGTAACAGACTGGACATTACCTTGAGCAGGGTGAAGCAGTCTGCTGCTGATGTGTTGTTACAAACGTAACTGCCTTCAGTGTGACTGGGTCCCAGGGCAGCTTAAAATAGGCTGAAGAGGAACTGTAGTGCTCAATCACAAGCCCAGCCTTTCAAACTCAGCTTACCCTGAGAAACAGATAGTGCCAAACCTGAGGCTGTTGCGTAGCAGATGAATGTAGCTCTTATTCAGCTGACTCCTCAGGCTGGCAGAGGGAAATGAAGAGTCTGTAACATGTTTCAAGCAGACAGCACATAAGGAACCAAGCCAACCTTTTTGGCTTTTGCCCAAGGTGTATTTTTAAAATGTGCTTGGAGTGCACACTCTATTGGGATATTTAGTTGTTGAAACACCTCGGACCTGTTCCTGTTGGGAAAAGTTGCTGGTTATGGGAAAATAAAATTTTGTATCATTGTTCTCTATCTGACGTTTATTGCCCAATGAATTGCTGAAGGAGAGTGACCTCTATACATGGACGGCTGAGAGTGGCTTTCAATGCCTGTGGAGAAAGAATTCCAGAGCTCTTAACAGAGACAGAGACTTACTAACTTCAAAATATAAAACGGTGTTTCCTTTTCCCCAGCTTTATTGAGGTATAATTGACAGATAAAATTGTACATATTTAAGGTGTGCAGTATGATGACTTGATATATATATACGCTGTGAAGTGATTACCATCATCAAGGTAACATATCCATCTCTTCAAAGAGTTTCGTGTGTGTGTGTGTGTGTGGTGAGAACACGCACGATCTACTCCCTTAGCAAATTTCACGTATGCAATACAGTATTAATTAACTATAGTCATCTTGCTATACAATACACACCCAGAACTTGTTCATCTTATAACTGGAAGTTTGTACTAAGAGAACAAATGTTTCCTTTTGCCCCATACACAGCCTCTGGCAGCCATTATTCTATTCTCCCCTTCTATGAGTTTGAAAGGAGGTACATATGAACGAGGTTATGCAGACTTTGTCTTTCTGCTTCTGGCTTATTTCATTTAGCATGTCTTCTGGGTTCACCTACGTTGTTGCAAATGACAGAGTTTCCTTTA
This sequence comes from Micronycteris hirsuta, assembly GCA_004026765.1. NCBI lineage: Eukaryota > Metazoa > Chordata > Mammalia > Chiroptera > Phyllostomidae > Micronycteris > Micronycteris hirsuta. Next base: position 11,403 of record PVJI01017852.1, on the reverse strand, counting down.
TACGGCTGAAATAATATTCCATTGTGTGTCTGTCTGTCTTACCTATCTAAATGTCTAGATGATAGGTAGATAGATACCACATTTTATTTATCCTTGATCTTCTGATGGACACTTGGGTTGTTTCCATACCTTGGCCTTGTGAATAATGCTGCAATAAACATGGGAATGTAGATATGTCCCCAAGATACCAATTCTGTTTCCTTTGTGTACTTACTCAGAAGTGGGATTGCTATATTTAATTTTTTGAGGATCCTCCATACTGTTTTTCATAGTGGCTATACCAGTTTACATTTCCCAAGGGTTTCCTTTTCTCTATATCCTTGCCAAAACTTGTCTCTTGTTTTTTGGGAATAGCCACCCAAACAGGTGTGAGGTGATACCTCATTGTAGTTTTTATTTGAATTTTCCTGATTAGTTATGTTGAACACTTTTTTATTGACTTGTTGGCCATTCATATGCCTTCTTTGGAAAAATATCTATTCAGCTTCTTTGCCCATTTTTAATTAGATTATTTGGTTGGAGTCTTTTTTTTTTGCTATTGAGTTTTATGAGTTCCTTATATATTTTGAATATTTACCTCTATTAGATATGTGGTTTGTAAATAATTTCTCCCATTTCTATAGGTCGCCTTTTCATTTTGTTGATTATTTCTTTTGCTGTGCAGAGCCTTCTTAGTTCAACATGGTCCCTATATTTTCTTCTAGGAGTTTTATAGTTTCAGGTCTTATGTTTAAGTCTTTAATTCATTTCAAGTTAATTTTTGTGAGTGGTGTAAGATAGGGATCTAAAAAGTATAATTTTGACCTACAATATAAAATCCAATTAAAATTTTATTTATAAAGGAAGAGAATACACAAATGATATGCTCTAAGAAACAAAGTAATGTTTCTTTGTTTCATTGTGATGTGTGTTCTTCCTATTAAAAACTCAAAAGCCTCAAATATGTCATTATTGACACACAGTGCCATGTTCCATGAACTATGCGGTAGGTTTCAGTGTATCCCCACTTTGTAGATGAGGAGACTGAGGCCTATGGAGGGTAAGGCCCAGTAATAACTGGTAAAGTCTGAACTCTCTTGACAGTTGGCTGTAAAAGTCAGATCACGTGGTGATCATAAATCCTAATATTTGGTTTATTTTCTTCTGAGTCCATGTAATGAAAATTAGGTCATATGGTATATGAGGTCTGTCCAGAAGATATCTAGCCATGGAATATGAAAAATAGAGACATTTACTGAAGAAGATACAAGATACAAGAAACATTGTACATGGGACAATGATGCCTCAGTCCCCTTCAAAGTAGGCACCTTGGGACCTCACACAGTTCTCCCAGTCGCCATCAGCTGCCCCATGGTATTTTCCTGAATCTCATTGACAGTCTGTAATCTCTTCCCTTTCAAAGGTGATTTTAGTTTTGGGAAAAGCCAGAAGTTGCAGGGTGCCAAATCTGGACTGTAGGAGGGCTGAGTCACCTGGGTGGTTTGATGTTTCACAAAAAACCATCTGCCCAAGACGTGATACATGAGCAGACTCATTGTCATGATGAAGCTGCCAATCACTGAAGCTGCAGCTGGGTTGCAGTTGCCCATAGCTGCAACCTCCTGCATCATCCAAATAGTTTCCATGGAGGAATGTTCAAGCTTAACGCAAAATTTAATGTAGATTTGTTGCTCTACTCACTCGGTCATTTTGAATGTGACAGCCACACAGTACACATGCTCACTCAACAGTGTCTACCGCCCCCACTGACTAGTACAGTGAAGGCATCATTGTTCACACATGTGCATTCCAGTCTAGTCTCCTTGACTGCCAGGTTACATCGATGTCATTCAAACCATTCTCATTATATCAATGGCTGGACTTTTTCTGGCCAGACCTCATATAATATTTTATAACTTGCTACTTTCATTTACTATGATATAACATTTTTTTCCATGCCATTAAGAGTTCTTTAAAAGCATTTTAAGGGCCATTAAAATTCCATCAAACTGATGTACCATGGGGGGAAAAAGTCATGTTCATATTTTCCTCATTACAGTTATGATTCTACCAGATTGTCAGAAATTGACATAAAATCCTGGAGATCTCTTTGACGGTATGGTCTAGGTTTTTAAATTTATAGATTGTAATACTAAAGGTAGTTCACTTGCTTAGTAGAGGATTTCACAAGCACATTCATTACCAGTCGATTGTGAGCCAAGGAGGGTTAATAAATTTTCCTCCGCAGATATTTATCAATATTCCTAACCACCTATATAACCAGCCACTGTATTCTGTGCTATGAGGATGGGGAAGACACTGCCCTGGCAGGAGGGGTTCTAGGAAGGCTAGTGGGGCCGAGCACAAGCATGAAAGAGGGTGGTATTTGTAAAGATGCATACGCGTGTAAATAGAACATGAGCATGTGTTTGATGAATGATTGTTAGCCTTGAGTGGTACAGTCTACCTTCGCACTGAGGATTAAGCTTTAAGGTACTATCCTTTGCCTTTCCATGTATTCAGACTATCCTGATGCTTAGCTTTTATGTCTTGGGCTAAATTTGACAATTTAATGCTTGATGCTTTATTGCTATAGATAAAAAAATCAATAAAAGAGTGAAGGATACAGACTCTTTTATTTTCTGGGACCTGTGGGCCTGCACATTTTATATCTGAGTTTGCTATTCAGACAGAAGCAGGTCTTGACTGCACTTGTCCTGAGAGAAGTGAGGGTTTTGCACTGGCTTTCCTGTGCTGGGTTGTTTTGGGGAGAACATAAGTCAGATGGAAGATTGAAATTTTGTGCTAATTTGCAGGGAGGCCTGTGCTTATTTTCAGGTTGTAGATGTCTTTCCCTCCCATTTTAGCTTCTTGTGATAAATTGGTAACATTTTGCTATGGAAAGAGTGTGGGCTTTGTATCATACAGTCCTTACATTTGAATCTGGACCCATCCCACAGGCACATGACTCTGGGAGTCTCTTGTATTTTATTTATTTATTTACTTATTTATTTATTTATTTATAGGGAGAGAAGAAGGGAAGGAGAAAGAGAGGGAGAGAAACATCAATGTGTGGTTGCCTCTCGCGTTCCCCCCTATGGGGTCCTGGCCCACAACCCAGGCATGTGCCCTGACTGGGAATCGAACAGGTGACCCTTTGGTTCGTAGGCCTGCACTCAATGCATTGAGCCACTGCAGCCAGGGCAGTTTCTTGTATTTTAAAGTAGACATGTTAATGCCCACTGCCCCTGTTCTTGTGAGGATTAGATGAAATAAAATAATGGGAAAATTCCTAACTCACAGCCTCCTCTGATGTGCTCATAGCTTCTCTTTGTATTTTTACCTCCTCCTCTAGAGCAATGAATGAAGTGTTCCTACTTTTTCCTAAGGGTTAACAGTGGGGTTAAGCCTCTAACGGAACCTGAGGCTTTACAGTAGTTAGGTGACATGGGAAAAATCTTAGCCTGGTAGTGCATTGACGACATGGAGGTAATTACCTGTTGCATAGGGTTGTAAGTACTAAACGAAATGATCATGTATGTATATCAAGGCCTAGTGCCCAGCACAGGGTGGGCAACTCAGTGACTGGTAGGCACTACTACTGAGTAGACATGTCTTTGACAAAGAGCCTCCCTCTTGCCGCCTTCCTGAGCATCACAGTCGCCTCTGACTTTTCCTTTGCTGGTGTCCTTTCTTCCCTCTAGTTACCTGCTAGGGGGCGTTTCTAAGCTCTGCCCTTCTGCTTTGAACCCATACTTTTCCTCGGAAGTTTCATCCATTTCCAAGACTTTAGCTCTCACTTTTACATAGATGATGTCTAAATTTTTCCTGAGCTCCAGGCCATTCCATTTGATTTTCTACCTGCTAGTACTTGGATGCCAAAATTTATAAAAATACAGTTATTACCCTTCCCACTTCCTTCCTCAAAACTGTTCTCCCAGTAGGTTCTCTGTTCTTCTGTGCTATCTCTGGTTCCGTTTCATTCTTTCCATTCAGGAATACAGGCCTAACTGTTGTTATTTCAGTTCTTGGCCCTTTCAACAGAATATAGTCCCTTTTTCCAGGCTTTTTTGCTGCCAGTAAATAATGATGACTACAACAGAACTTTAATAACAAAACAGTGGCAACAGTGAGAAAAAGTACCATGACAACAGTCATTTGTTGAGTGTGTACAACATGCTGGGCACTATCATACTACCCTAAGTGCTGGGCAAGGTGGGGCCCTGCCTGGGCCCATGTTATAGAGACACCAACATTCCCACCCAGAGACCACTCAGCACCCTAAGTTCATGCTCTGGCTACTTGAAACCTCGGAATTTCCTGCATTGATTATGCTGAGCCTCCTTCTAGAAACTGCATGTGGGCCTTTCCCCCAGCTCTATCTTTCAGAATGCAGGTGGTACCACAGGTGTGTGCATCTCTAGGCCCAAGGCCTGGCCACAGGGCAGTTATTTGCATGGGTTGTGGCCTGAGAGTGGCCTGCAGGATGGGGTATCCATACCTGTGCCCATGAGATCCCCAGTGGGGCAGCAAAACCAGAGATGGGAATGAAAGGGGGTTGGGCCAAGGGCCTTCAAATAAACTATAAATGTTAGAATGGCTGTAGACAGTCAATTCAAAACTTTTCTAATGTAGCTTCTTATCTATTCATTATTATACTTTTCAAGATAGGTAACATTAGTCCCATATTTTGGGGTGAATAAAAGTGAGAGTTGAGGAGCTTAAATGCTTAGTGTACAGGTTATAATTGGCAGAGCCTGAATTTTACCCAGATTAGTCTGACTCCAAAATTTTTCCCATATATTCTTTTTATCCATTCTCTACATTGTAGCCACAGTTCCATTTTGTAGAAAATCATTCCCTTGATTAAATTCTCCCATTAGCTCCTTATTTTCAAATGGCTGAAGGCCAGTTTGTCTGGCCTGTATACAAGACCCTTTGAAACCTGGCTTGAATCTGTCCCATCAGACTTACTTCTCACCAGTCTTTCCACTGTGGCTTATCAGGTCACAGTGGTATCTGGTTGTTCCATGGACCCACTCGGTGCCTTTGCTCTCACAGCTTCAGCTGTGTCTGTCATTTTCCTCTTCTTCACCTGGCTGACCCAGCCCCACACTGTCCTCTCCATTGTAGGAGGCCAAATGAATGTTACCTCGTGTGAAGACACTTGCATTTTTCCAGACAGCCTCTCAGCCACCCTCTGTGACGCTGTTGTAGTTGGTTGTGTATACCTTAATCCAAGTGCTTATTACCTTATATTATGTTTGTGTATTATCTCCTGTTTGTTACCTTCCTTAGACTGTGGGGTCCCATGTATCTTGTTCATCATTATATGCCTACCATTTCATACAGAGCCTGGACACATAGTAGGCTAGATCAATCTTTATTTTTTAAAAAATTAAAGATCTTTTTATTACTAAAAGTCTTAGTACTTCTCACAAATAGATTATTAGCCATTCATACAAATTTTAGTTCTGACAGTCATATTGATCTGTTAATGGACTGCTTTTACAAGGCATTTTTGACATCATAACTGGAAATCTCTGTTACACAGAAAACTTTTACTTTACATTCAGTTCTACCATTTAGTTGTCATGGCATTTAACTGGTGAGAAATCAGTTTGATAGATGTATATGTATATTATTTTTGAGCTTTAATAGACCAGTGAGTTCTGAATAGAACATAAAAAATTGTAGTTATTTTCTCAAAGGGTTCAGTTTTTCTTTTTAAGTTACTTGCCTTTGGTTATATAGGCTTTCCTGAAAGATAAACACATTCCTTATGTGTTGCTATTTTTTAAGGTGTAGATACACATTTGCATAAAGTTAATAGCACACAAAAAAGATTATATTATGGTATTGTCTAGCTAATTTTCTCTTCTCCCCTAAGATTTGAGTATTTGAGTTAGAAATCTTCTTTGTTTTTGTGGTTTATTTCTACTTGCCTCTCCATGGCAGAGATTCGGGGCCGAGTCCTATTTCTTGATTGCCAGATGGAGCATTTTCATCATGAAAAAAAAATCATTAAGTAGCAAAATGCATGTGGTTCTGTGTTACGGGGCATGGCAGAGCCACTCACACAGGCAATTTCTTGCTGTTAGTATATTCACACTCTAAGCAGAAAAGCTCGACTGTAGGAAAACATATCACAGAAAGAAGCACATTTAATTAAGCATGCTGATTTTAGATTATATATGTGACTAAGGTAATTATAAGGTCAAAAGCAAGCCTGTTTTCAGTTGGAAAGACTTTCAAGAGAAGAATGAATTCAGAAAGAATTTGAAAGATAGTAAGGAAATGTCTTGGGGAAAAGGAAAAGGGAAACCATCCCAGGAACACAGCCCGGTTTTTGATAAAGAGAGGGGGAGCGGGGGCAGGGTAGCGGGGTGACTTGTTAGAGGAGACGAGGTTAGCGCAGAGGAAGTACAGGAAGGATTAGGTGGAAGCTGTTGCCGGAAGACGGCCATTCAGGGTTCCAGGCCAAATGCTCTGATGGAAAGAGAGAGTGTGCTTATGCATGTGTGGGATGGGGCTAACTTCCCTTTTTCTCTACTGCTAACGGTATTATATTTCTACATTTAAAAGTTTTTTCAAGAATAAAGTATAAATAATAAAACCATAATCATCCATATTCCCAAAAGGCAAAGAGTACATTTTGGAGGTATTTTGAGGAATTACCTCCTTTTCTCTCCCTCCTCCACCCACTCTATGTATATATAAATTTTTTATTCAAGAATGGGACCATGGTATGGTAGATATTCTAAATTGTTTTCTCTCTCTCATTTTTTACTTTTTGGCATCAGAGTTTCAAAGGTTTTTCCTGTGTTAATGAAAACTTTTCAGAATACTTTTAGTTATTATTCCATTCTATGGATGTACCACAGTTTAACCTTATTTACATTATAAGTAAAACTACATTATAAATAAAACTTCAGTAAAAATCTTTGCATCTGAAACTTTGCTACATCTGGGATGGTTTCTTTAGAAAAGATTCAGAGAATAGAAAAATCCTAGGTCAAATCATACTAATGTTTTTAAACTTTTGATGTAATTATTGGAAAATTGTTTTTTTATGAGAGGCTTAAAGACCAAAAACTTTCCTTGGTGCCACAGGAAGTGGCTATTCTAGGAATTAAGTGTGTTGTTGGAGGTGAGGAGTGGTTTATAGTGTTTCAAATTGGAAAAATGTAAAAGTCAATGTGTAAAATCATCAACATGGAGATAATATGAGAAAAACATAAGACTGGATTAGCAATGGTCAGGAAAAAATAGAGTAATTTATGAGAGGTTCTTCACAGTCTTAAATGCTTAACCCAGTTCTCGGAACACGGTTTGAGAGTGACAAATGGGAAGCATTAAGGTCACCTGCTGCCAAGTAGCTGGAGTTCGGGGGTCCAGTTGCTGCTTCACCTCTTGTCGAGGAGTAAACTTTCCCCTCTTCTCCTCACTTCCCTGTCAGTAAATGCCAGTGATGTTTGTCCCTCCTCACTGGGTTGGGGTGAGAATGGAATGAGATAACGTTTGGAAGCCCTTAGCCTGGTGTGTGACTTCTGCAGCCACTCTCCCTTGTATCAGTTAGGAATCCTTTAGTTGAAGATGCCAGAACCCTGCATCCAAAGAAAAAGGCCAATCTATGTTGTGTCCAACACAATGTGTGTTTCCAATGGAATGAGAGGGCTCTTTGCCTTGGCCTCTTTTTTATTGGATTTTTTCCTCTTTATAGGTTCAGCCAATCTTCAGATGGCCTTGATGTTAACACTTCTTATGCATTTTCCTGTTTTTTGATGATCAGGAGGTGAATTTACACTTGTCCCTATCTTGGACAGGAATGATGTCTATTTTCCTCTGTTTTATACTCAGTGCCAAGTGCAGTGCCCTGGACATAATAGATGTTCAGTAGTTGTAGAAAAAAGTGAATTCCAGAACAATCTCCCTTATGATTATTATGGATTTCATGTATCATTTTTTCCCTGTAGAAATAAAAAAATAGAGTGTTTTTCCCCTAATTATAGAATTTTAGCTTACGTTTGCAGGTAAAATATCAAGTTGCAATCCATCTTTATTTTTTTTCAAGGATACGTAGATTCTGGGGATATAATGTACAACCTGGTAACTATAGTTAACAATACTATATTGTATGTTTGAAAGTAACTAAGAGAATTGATCTTAAAAGTTCTCATCATGAGAAAAATAATTATAACTCTGTGAGGGAATGGGATATTAACTAAGCTTATTGTAGTACTCATTTTGCAATCAATCAATCAATCTATCTATCTATCTATCTATATATATATATATATATGAAATCATTATGTTGTATACCTGAAACTTATACAATGTTGTATGTCAGTTATAGCACAATAAAACTGGAAACATTTTTTACAAAATAAGTAAAAATTTACTCTCTCCTATACATTTTCTTGACCAATAGTATTTTGTATTTTTTAAATATTGTAAGAACTTTAAATAAAAAAATCCATTCTCCTATGATAATATCTTTGTTTGTTATTTTCTGTTCTTTTGCAGCTTATGTTTTTAATTAGACATATCAAACAGAAAAGAAAATCTAGATAGTATTTAAACATTTTTAAGTGATTGGTAAGCCCACTCACTTGCCAGCAGTTGTCCTTCTGCTACAAAACCAAATCTATCAGAATAGTGAGGTCCATAAAGTAATTGAAGGTTGGTTCTCCTAAAGGACAAGAACAGTGGGTATAATAGCAATAAAGAATCCATGGATTATCAATATGAGTACCAGAAAGAAATGGAAGGAATGAGTTCCATGTGTAAGATTTTGTCTGGATGCATGAAAATTTACTCACCTTTTTGAGCTGACCAGGAGAAGGAAACACAACCGAGGGCTATTTTTGTGAGGAGCCAACGGCTTTGTAACTTTAAAATATATTTTTTTCAGATTATGCTGGTATACTCTAGAGTTATATAAAAATTGATACAAATAGGAAGTATAAAACAAGAAAATAAAAGCTCTCTCATACCACTGTCTGGAAATACCCATCAACATTCAACCCAGCTTTTTCCTAGTGCCCTAGTTGATTTTCATTGCTGCGTATCCCTTTGTACTGTTTGGATTTTTTAATGTATACTTATGCCTTTTATAATAAAATGATAAATAATAAGTTTATATCTTGAGGGAAAATGTGAGCATAAACAACATTTTATTATTTAGGATTCTTTTTAATACATTGAATCATATAAAATTTCATATCATATAACACTCTTTCCAATCTACAAAAATATCAGTTTCATTCACTCAACCTAATAATTGCAAAAGGCTTGCTAAGAAATCTTAAAGGCCTGGAGGAGAAAAGGGATTTTGTGCTATTCACAGCTGTATCTCCAGGGTCTAAGACAGTTCCTGAAGGATGACTCTAATCTTCATTATGAACTATAAAAGGATTGATACTGATAAAAACAATTTTATTACATTAGAAATGGAAATAGAAATGAAATAGAAACATTTTAACTGTACTACAGAAAACATCAATTAAGGAACCAATTCAAAACTGTTCTATGTGCCTTTGAAAAGAATGTGTATGTTGCTTCTTTCGGATGAAAGGTTCTATATATATCAGTTAAGTCCAGTTGTTCTAGGGCATTGTTCAATGCCACAATATCCTTGTTGGTATTTTGTTTGGAAGATCTATCCATTTTTGACAGTGGGGTGTTAAAATCCCCTACTATAATTGTGTTGCTGCCTATATCTTTCTTGAAGTCCTCCAAGATTTTCCTTATATATTTGAGTGCTCCTATATTGGGTACATATATGTTTATATCTTCTTGATGGATTCCTTCCTTGACTATTATGAAGTGTCCTTCTGTGTCTCTTTTTATGGCCTTTATTTTGAAGTCTATTTTGTCTGATATAAGTATCGCTATCCCAGCTTTTTTTTCCTGTCCATTTGCTTGGAATATTTTTTTTCCAACCCTTCACTTTCAGTCTGTGTAGGTCCTTTGTTCTGAGGTCGGTCTCCGGTAGTCAGCATATGTGCGGATCATGTTTTCTTATTCATTCAGCTACCCTATATCTTTTGATTGGAACGTTTAATCCATTTATATTTAAGGGTATTATTGATAGGTACTTATTCATTGCCATTTTACCACCTTTGTACCTGTGTTCCTCTCTCTCTTACTCTTTTTCTTCCTCTTCTTAAAGCAGTCCCTTTAGCATATCTTGTAGTGCTGGGTTGGTTGAGGTGTATTCTTTCAGCCTTCCTTTGTCTGGGAAACTCCTTATTTTACCTTTCATTTAATTGAGAACCTTTCTGGGTAAAGTAGTCTCAGTTGCAGGCCTTTGCTTTTCATTACTTGTAATATTTCTTTCCATTTCCTTCTGGCTTGCAGTGTTTCTGTGGAGAAGTCAGCTGTTAGCCTTATTGGGGCTCCCTTTATGTTACTTCCTGTTTCTCCTTTGCTGCCTTTAAGATTCTCTCTTTGTCTTGTGATTTTGCCAGTTTAATTATGATATGTCTTGGAGTGGACCTCTTTGGGTTCCTCTGTGCTTTCTGGACTTGTATGACTTTTTCTCTCATTAAATTAGGGAAGTTTTCTATCATTACTTTCTCAAACAGGTTTTCTGTCCCTTGCTCCTCTTCTTCTCCTTCTGGTATCCCTATGATACAGATGTTATTATGTTTCACGTTGTCCTGCAGTTCCCTTAACTCCTCTTCATTCTTTTTGAGTCTTTTTTTCTTCTTTTATTCTTTCTGGGAGTTTGGTTTTTTTTTTTTTTTAAAGATTTTATTTATTTATTTTCAGAGAGAGGAGAAAGGAGGGAGAAAGAGCAATGTATGATTGCCTCTCACATGGTCCTCACTGGGGACCTGGCCCGCAACCCAGGCATGTGCCCCGACTGGGAATCGAACCGGGACCCTCTGGTTCCCAGCCCACGCTCAATCCATTGAGCTACACCAGCCGGGCCTTTCTGGGAGTTTTTTATACAGTGTCATTCAGCTCACTGATTTGATCCTCTGTTTCATCTAGCCTGTTTTTGATCCCTTCTACTGTGTTCTTCAATTCAGAAATTATATTCTTCATTTTCTTTTGACTCTTGTTGATAGTTTCTATGTCCTTTTTCATACTGATATAGTTTGCAGTAAGTTCCTCATAGTTTCCTTGTAGTTTTTGGTAATTCTCAGTGAATTCACTGAACTTCTTTATAAGCATTGTTTTGAACTCAATATCTGATAGTTGACTTGCCTCTGTTTCATTTAGCACTCTTTCTGAGGATTCCTCCTTTCCTTATGATTGGAGGTTGTTTCTTTGTCTTCCTGTTATTTGTGAGACTCTTCTTATTTGCTTCTGCTTCTTAAATTGATCTGTTTTGACTCCCTGAATTTTTGGCATTAACTTTTACGGTAGGTGACCTGTGAGATTCAGTGGTGCAGTCTCCTTGATCTCCTGAAC
>PVJI01017851.1:0-34692 GCA_004026765.1 Micronycteris hirsuta | reverse complement strand
GAGGGGGGCTGGAGGGGAAGGGAGGAGGGGAGGGGAGAGGATGCAAATAACTGTAATTGAACAAAAGTAAAATAAAATTAAAAAAAAGAATCATGAAAAACCCTTTCAAAAGAATCTATGCACTTCAATGTTCATAGCAGCACAATTCACAATAGCCAAGTGCTGGAAACAACCTAAGTGCCCATCTACAAATGAATGGATCAAGAAACTATGGTGCATTTACACAATGGAATTCTACGCAGCAGAAAGGAAGAAGGAGCTTACACCCTTTGCAACAGAATGGATGGAACTGGAGAGCATTATGCTAAGTGATGTAAGCCAGGGAGTGAGGAACAAATACCATATGATCTCACCTTTAACTGGATCATAATCAACAAAAGCAGAAAGCAAGCAAAACATAACCAGAGACATTGAAATTAAGAACAGTCTAACAATAACCGTGGGGGGTGGCAATGGGGAGAAGGGTTTTCAGGAACCACTATAGAGGACACATGGACAGAAACAACGGGGAGGAGGGAAGTTGGGGAGTGAGGTGGGGTTCGAGGGGGAGGGAGGAGTGGAGGGGAGAGGATGCAGATTACTGTAATTGAACAACAATAAAGTAATTATTTAAAAAAATTAAAAATAGATCTGCCTTTGAACCGCAGTGATCCTACTTCTGGGTTATATCTGAAGGAACCTAAAATAATAATTCAAAAGACCAAAAGCACCCCTATGTTCATTGCAGCATTACTTACAATCACCAAGTTATGGAAGCCATCCAAGTGTCCATCAGTAGATGAATGGATAAAACAACTGTGGGGCATTTATTAAATGAAATACTACTTGGAAATAAAAAAGAGGATAATTTTACCCTTTGTGACAGTATGAATGGAAGTGGAGAACATTATTCTAAGTGAAATAAGCCAGTTAGAGAAAGACAAATTCCATATGATTTCACTCATATGTGGAAAATAATGAACAAACTGAACTAACAAGAAACATGGGGACAGATCATAGATGGAGAGCAGTATGACAGCAAATGGGGGTGGGAGGTTAGGGGGTAGAGTGATGGAGCAAAAAGGTAACGGCTCATGGACATGGACAACAGGGTGGTGATTGCTGGAGGGAGAGGGTATAAGGGGATGAAAAGGTAATGTAAAAAATACAATAAAGATTAAATTTTAAAATATTAAAAAAAGACTCTTTAAAGAGAAAATTATGAGTGTGCTATGGTGACAATAACAAATGCAGAAATACATTGCATGGCAATAGCAGAAAGGACAGGATGGAGGCAATTATAGTTTCTTATTCTATGTGTGAAGTAGTATAAAATTATTAGAAGGTGTACTGTAATCAGTAAAAATGTATATATTGCAATACCTTGTTGTAACCACTAAAAAATCTCCAAAGAAACACTACGATAAATCACATAAGCCAATTCCTTATAATAAATCTATTAATATCTATCATATATTTATCTATCATTTATCTATCATCTATCTCGCTGTTATCTATAACTGGTTCTGCTTCCCTGTTTGAAAAATATAAGAGTACATCCCCATCATGCCAAAATAAGAGAGAAGTGGATTTCTAATGTGTTTTTAAGACATTGTGCGGTGCGTATGGTTTTCTTATGGAACTAGATAGCCAAGCATTGTATTTATTAGGCAATGTCAGCAGCCTCTGCTGAATAGATACAATATATTGAATCATTTCATCAGACTAAGTACTCATCAAAAAGCAATAGGCAGAAAAGTTAGGATATTTAAAATGGAATATCTAACAATAAAAAATGAAAATTAGGCTACAACCAAAGTAAATGTTCAAGTGCTTTATTTGTTTTTTATCAACAAGAAAGTTTATTTTCATTTAAAAATATTTATTTTTTTATTGTTGTTCATTTTTATATAAAGAAATACAGGAAGTAAGAAGATCAGAGTTGTTATGGCTGCTCCATTAAATTGTCAGAGGTATATAATTGTTCTGTACTTCTGCTGCAACATCCTTAATACCATTCTCCAAATTCCCATAAAACTGCCAGAGCCATAGATTAAATGTCCACAGTGTAGCCAGAGGGGAAAAAATAAAGTAGAGAGAAAAAACCAAAGATTTCTTAAAAGTCATATTCATACAAATACCACTTCCACTCCGTGGATCTGCAAGGGAAGCTAACGTAGGTTTCCAACCAAGAATTCTGTTAGTAAAGAAGGAAAATTGATATTGGACATAAAAACAGCAGTCTCTGACATAGACACATTCCTTCATTGCAAAATAGTCTGAAATGTCAGTTTTTACTTTTAGTTTAATTAAAAGCTGTAAATCAAAGTTTTAAAAAAATTCCAAGTAGAAATATTTATTTTGGCTATCCATTTATTTCATTTCTAAATAATATTTTAAAATTGTGGTCAGAAACAGTAGAAATTATGAGTTTTTTGGATCAACTTCTGGCCAAGATGGAGGTGTAGTAGACATACTGTGCCTCCTCGCATAACCAAAAGAAGGACAACAACAAATTTAAAAACAAAAAACAACCAGAACTGACAGAAAATTAAACTGTATGGAAGTCTGACAACCAAGGAGTTAAAGAAGAAACATTCATCCAGACTGGCAGGAGGGGCGGAGACAGGCAGCCAGGTGGAGTGGACTCATGGTAAGGCAGTGGCTGCCTGATACATTGAGGTGGCAGCTGGTGGTCCGGGCGGTCCCACATTAGTGTGCAGATAAACTTGGAGGAACAACTGGGGAGCGAGACAGACCAAGAAACCCAGGGTTCCAGTGTGGGGAAATAAAGCCTCAAAACCTCTGATTGAAAACACCTGTGGGGGTTGAGATGGCAGTGGGAGAAACACCCAGACTCACAGGAGAGTTTGTTGGAGACACCCACAGGGTCTTAGAATGTACACAAACTCTCCACTGGGAATCAGCACCAGAAGCGCCCAATTTACTTGTGGGTAGTGGGGGAAGTGATTGAAAACTGTCAGAGAGTGGACCAAGCTTCATTGTTCCCTGTCAGACTCCCTCCCACCCCCCACATACAGTGTCACAATGCAGTGATGTGGGTTGTTCCACCCTGATGAACACCTAAGGCTCTGCCCCTTAATACATAACAGGTATGCTGAGACAAAAAAAAAAAATTGCCCAAATGAAAGAACAGATCAAAGCTCCAGAAAAAATACAACTAAGTGAAGAAGAGATAGCCAACCTATCAGATGCACAGTTCAAAATACTGGTAATCAGGATGCTCATAGAATTGATTGAATATGGTCACAATTAGAAGGAAAAATGAAGGCAATACTAAGTGAAATAAAGGAAAATGTACAGGAAACCAACAGTGATGGGAAGAAAGCTCAACTCAAATCAATGGTGTGAACCATAAGGAAGAAAGAAGAATTCAAAAATATGAAGAGAGGCTTAGGAACTTCCAGGACATCTTAAATGTTCCAACATCTGAATCATAGGGATGCCAGAAGGAGAACAGGAAGAGCAAGAAATTGAACTTATTTGAATAAATAGTGAAGGAGAACTTCTGTAATCTGACAAATGAAATAGACTTCCAGGGAGTCCAGGAAGCTCAGAGAGTCCCAAAGAAATTGGACCCAAAGAGGAACACACCAAGGCAAATCACAATTACATTAGCCAAGATTAAAGATAAGGAGAGAATCTAAAAGCTGCAAGAGACAAGGAGACAGTTACCTAGAAAGGAGTGCTCATAAGACTGTCAGCTGATTTCTCAAAAGAAACCTTCCAGGCAAGAAGGGGCTGGAAGGAAGTATTCGAAGTCATGGAAGGCAAGGACCTACATCCAAGATTACACTATCCAGCAAAGCAATCATTTAGAAAGGAAGGGCAGATCGAGTGCTTCCCAGACAAGATCAAGCTAAAGGAGTTCATCATTACCAAGCCCTTTTTATATGAAATGTTAAAGGGACTTATCTAAGACAAAGATCAAAACTATGAACAGTAAGTTGACAAGAAACTCAGTTATTAACAACTGAACCTAATAAAAAACAAAAACAGAAACCAACTAAGCAAACAACTAGAACAGTAACAGAACCACAGAAATGGAGATCACATGGAGGGTTATCAGCAGGGGAGTAGGAAGAGGAGAGAGGGAGAGAAGGTACAGAGAATAAGTAGCATCGATGGTACTTAGAATGATGTGGATTTCGTCCCACAAAATCCATGGGTGACTGCAAGCAAATGCGTGAATGAATCTCACCCAGAGACACACTTGGAGAAGGAAGTCCGGTGCCACGGGTCTTTCCCTTCTGGTCTGGAAAGGCCCCAGGCATAGCTCAGCCGGGCTTTTTATTGGAAGTTTTAGGATACATTTGCATTGGATTGGTTATTCATGAACTATGTGCAGAACAGGGGTCTTCAGCTAGGTCATAAAGATATACGGGAAGGGGATAGATAAGCGGGAGGTTTATTCAGTAAGGTACACAGTTGGAAAGAAAAGAATTTCAGGGATCCATTAACATAAGCTCCTCGACTCTGAGAGGAAGAGGTTCAACAATGCAATAAATTTTTAGGAAGCAAGTTTAGCCAGATTCCCATCAGAGACTTCTTTTTCCACTGACATGAATCGCTGGCCCACTCGGGAGTGTTTTTGTCACACGGAGTCTTGCTCAGACGCATGAATCCCGGGGCTTACGTTTTTTCTATGCGTGTGAAAAGAATTCCTGCCACAGTAGAAAATAGACAAGGGGAGGTTAAGAATACTATAGGAAATGCCCTGGCTGGTGTAGCTCAGTGGATTGAGCGTGGGCTGGGAACCAGAGGGTCCCGGTTCGATTCCCAGTCAAGGCACATGCCTGGGTTGCGGGCCAGGTCCCCGTGAGGGCCATGTGAGAGGCAACCATACATTGCTGTTTCTCTCCCTCTCTGTCTCCCTCCCTTCCCCCCTCTCTAAAAATAAATAAAAATAAAATCTAAAAAAAAAGAATAGTATAGGAAATGTAGAAGCTAAAGAAGTTGTATGTATGACTCATGGACATGAACTGAAGGGAGAGAATGTGGGAGGGAGTGGGTGTGCAGGACACAGAGGAATAAAGGATGGGAAATGGGACAACTATAATAGCATAATCAATAAAATATATTAAAAAAGAAATTATGTCTTTGGACTTTGTTACAATTCACTTAACACCTTTTCAACCATCCACTGGTTAAATCTACAGTGCTTTTTTGTGCAGTATGAATTTCCTTTTATAGTATATTGGATGAAATCTGAATGAAAGCTTTCTCACATTTATTAGAGCATACAGTGCCCCCACTCAAATAATTGAGGTTTTGTTAAATGAAAGATTTCTCAATATTCATTATACTCATAAGTCTCCTCTCATGCAAATTATCTAACACTATAATGATAGCTAATATTTGTGATAAGCTATGTTCAAGCCACTGTTCTAAAAACTTTACATATAATAACTCACACAGCACTTTCAAGAATCTGATAAGGAAGGTATATTTTATTAAATGATTAAACAAAAGTAAAGGTTAATTATCAGTGTCACAAAGGAAAGCAACTGATAAAGACATGTGTTATGGCTAAACACTTTCCTATATTTATTACACTAACAAGTGACTGTCTGTTAAAATTTGCTAAAGTTTATTGGGTTTTCAGTAATGATAGATTTTTCTACATGGATTGCATTATCATCATCTCCGCCTATGCAAATTCGCTGATGCTGAGCTTTATGAGGCAAGTGTGCTCCCATATTCAAATTTTAATAATTCTTTGATGACAATGGATTAATGACCACAGAAATCTGCCAGTATTAATCACAAAGAATGAAAAATTCATATATAAACTTGTGAGCCATGAGTAAAGTCTATCCCACTTTCTTTATATTTAAAAGATTTCTCACTGTTATGAATTATCTGATGCTGAGTTAGATGTTAGCCATGGGTAAAGGCCTTTCCACATTCCTTACACTGATATGGTTTCTCACCAGTATAAATTCTCTGATTTTGAGAAAGTTGTGAGCTCTGAATAAAGGCTTTTCTACACCTTTTGCATTCATAGGGCTTCTCACCAGTATGGATTCTTTTATGTAGAGTAACTTGAGAACCATGACTAAAGGCTTACCCGCATTCCTTGCATTCATAGGGTTTTTCTCCAGTATGAATTCACTGATGTTGAGTAAGTTGTGAACTACGGATAAAGGCCTTCCCACATTCCTTAAACTGATAAGGTTTCTCACCTGTATGAATTCTCTGATGCTGTATAAGCAGTAAGCCACGAGCAAAGGCCTTCCCACATTCACTACATACGTAGAGTTTCTCGCCAGTGAAGTCTTTGATGTTGAGAAAGATATAAAGTCTGAGTAAAGGCCATTCTACATTCTTTACATTCATAAGGTTTATCACCAGTGTGAATTCTGAGTAAGTTGTGAGCCACGACTAAAGGTCTTTCCACATTTGTTACATTCATAGGGCTTCTCATTGGTATGAATTCCCTAGTGTTGAGTAAGTTGTGAATCATGGATAAAGGCCATCCCATACTGTTCACATTTGTAGGGTTTTTCACCAGTATGATTCCTCTGATGTTGCATATGTAATGAACCATGAAGAAAAGCCTTCCGACATTCTTTACACTCATATGGCCTTTTCCCATTATGAATTTTCTGATGTTGAGAAAACTGTGAGCTACAAATGAAAGCTTTCCCACATCTCTTACATAGAGTTTTTCACCAGTATGAATTCTCTTATGCAGAATAAGCTGTGAAAGCTGAGTAAAGACCCTTCTACATTCTTTAAATTCATAGAGGTTTTTTTTTGTTTGTTTGTTTGTTTTTTTGCCGGTATGAAGTTTCCAGTGTAAAGTTGTGAGTTCTGAGTAAAAGCCTTCCTACGTTCCTTAAATTTGTAGGGTTTCTCCAAATGACATGTGAGGTATTGAGATAAGTAAATATCATGACTGAAAATGGACATTTTTTTTCATATATGATCATTCCTTGCCTGAAATCTTCCTTTTGATTTTCCAATGTTCCTCTGACTTTCAAATAATCTCTAGAACTGGACTCCTTAAAATCATAGTTTTCAAGCCTGTTACTCATTTCCCATTGGGATAATTCTGTTTCATAAGTATCCTTTCTTGGAGGTAAGTATTTATTTGCACACCTTGAAGGCAAATCTAGTGACACCAAGTTACTACAGTTCTCCAACATCACACCTTTGTACAAATCCTTTTGAGCAAAGTCCAGGCATTCTCACTCTTTTTGAGAGAAGTCAATGACATCCCTGAACATCACCAATCTCTAAGCCATGATTTTCATATCTGTAAGAAAGGATCAGTTCTCTCCTGGATTCCTATCTTGGAGAAGCACAGTGTCTGGAAAGGCAGTGCTTGGACTTTGCTTTTGAATACATAGTCATTTTTGACTGCTTTGGGCTCTACTCACCAGAAGGTACTGTTTAGGGTCCAGGGTCTGGTGCTTGGGTTCCAGGAAGATTTTGGCTTCACTGGCCACACCAGAGCTGGCCCAAGCTCCTCCCCAGACACAGCTCTTTCCCCATGTGAGGCCCCCAAATCACCAAAACAAACAGAAATGAAGCCGTGTTAGGAACCAGGTGGCTCTGGGAAATGTGGTCCAAGGCAGGCAGGCTGTAGTTGCCCCGCCAAGACTCTGGGAGACACAGTCCACCTAGAAGGGGTCTCTGGAGCCTGCCAGCAGAACCTACTCACACATAGGGAAGCCCCTGAGGTTTCTGAGTGGGCCTTCCAGCGCTCAGTACGCAGGCATTGGGCTAGCGGTGCCAGGGTGGTGGAGGCATGAGACCCGGAGTCTTGGGTAGACTCAGGGTCTTACCCTATTAGGAGAAAGTGGTCTGGCTGGTGGGACTGGCATGAGGAAGGAGCTGGAGCTGGGCTGTGACAGGCCTGTCAAGTGGTTTATTTGTTAACCAAGTGAGGATATTCACTTACAAATGTTTAGTTAATTTAAGTCACATTTGATTATGGCAACTAAAGAAATATGCCCAGATAAAATGAACTTGTTTAAGCTTATTAGCCTTTCAGTGAAAAAAGTTCCTTGCCGAGTTGGGACATTTGAGCACCATCAATAGTCAATTAAAAAACAAGGCAAATTATTTCAAGTGGTTTCCTTTGGTTGTTGATAACTTGTCAAATGTTACTGATACTTCTCAGTTGTCATTTATTTTAGGAGTCAATGCCAAGTTTGAAGTGACTGAAGAATTAGCCTCTGTGAATAGTTTGCATGGAACAAATATACGTGAGAATGTTTTCAAGGAAATTGAGAAAATACACATTCAGTGTAACCTGAAGTGGAATCTGCCAAGATGTGTTACAACTGATGGTGATAAAAATATGTGTATGAAGTAAAGTAAAAGTCATTCATCATCACCAGATCCTTATTATATGAAATGTTAAAGGGAGTTAGCTAAGAAAAAGATCAAAAACTGTGAACAGTAAAACAACAACTCACAACTATCAACAAATAAACCTAAAAACAAGAACTAAAACTAAGCAAATAACTAGAACAGAAATGGAATGACATATCACAAGGAGGGTTATCAGTGGGGAGGGCAAGAGGGAGAATATGGGGAAAAGGTACAGGGAATAATAAGCATAATTGGTAGGCACAAAATGGTCGGGGGTGGTATTAAGAATAGTACAGGAAATGGAGAAGCCAAAGAACTGATATATACAACTCATGGACATGAACATAGGCAGGGGTGGGGAATGTTGGTACGTGGGAGGGTGGAGGGAAGAGGGAGAATAAAGGGGAGAAAACAATGGGAGAACTGTAATAGCATAATCAGTAAAATATACTTCAAAAAAAGAAGTAAAGGCCTTTATTGGACAGACTTATAAACTTGTAAAAAATATGAGATATTTAAAATCTATGATTATGCCTTATTCATTAGTAAGTACTTTGTAGAAAATATTTGAATCTATCATGTGTTTATTGAACTAGTAGTTAACAAAAGTAAACCATTCACTCTTGTAGATTTAACCACTGTTAATTTATAAGTTTTTGTTGAATAGATAGCCTGACTCCTCCATCACACAGCAATTTGATAGACTAGCAGTGGTAAAGTTTCACTGCTATGTTTTGAGCTCAGGCCCAAGATCGAAATTTTTCTGAGCCAATGTGAATTAATCTATATCATAGAAAAATAAAAGAGAAAGATAAAATATATCTAGATTTCAGAAAAGTGTCTATTAGGCTATCATAATAAAAATTTAAAAACTGAATTCTGTAAAAACACAATGAGATGGATTTGAAACTTCAGGGACATATTATCCATGGAATACCAATTTAAGGAGTATTGTATGGAGTGAAGAATACATTTATGCGCCTGTTGTTTTCCAACAGTTTCTCCAATTATTTAGATTTAGGTAGAAGAGATAAAAGTAAGAAAAGTTTAGGGTTAAATAATGAAAGTTAATTATATTGGCTGCAAACTCATGTTAAGTCGAGGATATTGGGGTTTCCCACTTCCAAACTTCAAGGCTAACAAAAATTCAGAATTTTCTAATAAGAACACAGGATTTGGAACCACATTCCACTTTACTAACCTCCTTCTGTTTCCACCCTCTGTGGTCTTTGATGACAAGCTGGTCTGTGAAGTTTGTTTATATTTTCTCTCATGAACGCAAGGTGCCCATAACTATTTCCAGGAATCCTCAGCTCTCTTCACAAACCACAGCCTTCCATGAACAAACAGCTGAAAAGTCTCTGCATGTGCCATGCTATTCCAGATTTTCATATTTATGCATATATTGCTCCCTCTGTTACTGCTCTAAGCCAAGTTGTCACCTCTTTCGTTTTCATATTTTGTGGCCATATTATATTACTTATCTTCTGTGTGGATCTTTTGATGCTACACTTACTACTCTATTTAAAATATTTCTTTATCCTTCTCTCATCTATAGACTGAATTCTTTGATTGATAATTTGTACTTCCTCTTCCTCCTCCTCCTTTTGTATAATTGTTAGAACTTGGTATCTTAGAACCTCAATTAGTGTTGACTACACTAACGCTAATTAGTGAGTGTTAACTAATTGTTTTGAACTCCATGGTCCTCTCACCCTTTTCTCTACCATCCTGATCAATGGTTTATGAATAGTTGAAGAAAAATCGTTTTTCCAGAGCACTAATTATGTACTTCAAAGACCAGAATTGAAACAGGAAATGTATCCCAACTCATAAACTGATAAATATTTATTTGGCAGAGCAATAGACGCTTAGAGGTAAGAATATTGAAAATATTTAGATCTAGAGTTGAAATCAGGATAGCTTGTAGAACAAAGGGTCTTTATATTTTTGGTAACTTTATTTCTTGCTAAGCCCCAGAATATACTTGGTTTTCTTTTTTTCAATCTGCCCAAATGCATGTTTCTAGGAAATAAATATCCAGTTGTGTGTGTTTGCATCTGTCTTATATGCACATATATGGGACACAGTAAAAATGATTTTCATGAAAAATTCACTAAAAGATATTTTACTTATCTTAGGGTTTCATCTTTGTTTCAAGCCCTGGGGTAGAAAATAACCTCCTAAAGCTTATTTAGTCACAAGGGATCCCTTCCCCTAGGTGACCCATACACTGCCTCCTCTTATGTTGCTCTGAGAAAATCAGACTTATTCTATGAGACCATTTCCATCACGGATTGAAGGAATATCGGTGTTCCTTGTTCTGTTTGGTACCACTTTCACTACCCTCTGTATTGCTAATCAGCTATCTCTTTATTCTGGGGGAATTTCAAGTAACTCCATATGACAATCTGATTTTACTGAAGATGCTGCTATTTCAGATCTACTAGAGAACTGGTGGGAGGGAAGGATGGGCAGAAAATATTCACCAGATTATTGTATTTTGTCAACTAAGATATTTTTTGGTAAATGAATCACAGTTTGAAATCACCACTGAGTATAGAAGAGGCCCGTGAAGGAGAAAGAGGTGAGCACAGTGGTTGAGTCATGGGTAGGGTTTGAAAGACACTCTGTAGGGAACCTAACTTAATCATTTAAAAAATTCTCACCAAGGATATGTTTATTAGGTGGGGAGAGAGAGAGAAAGAGAGAGAGAGAGAGAGAGGGATAGAGATGGAAAATGGATGTGAGTGAGAAACATTGATCGGTTGCCTCTCGCATATGTCCCAACCAGGGATTGAACATGAAACCTTTGAACATGCAGTCTTTTGGTGTTTGGGATGATGCTCCAATCAACTGAGTGACTCCACCAGGGTGGCCTTTTTTTTTTTTTTTTAAACGCTTCATTGAGATGTAATTCACACGGAACACAATTTACCTTTTTAAAGTATGCAATTCAGTGGTTTTCAGTATCTTCACCATGTTGTGCAACCATCACCGCAATCAATTTTGGGCTTTTAAACAGGGACAGAAAGGGTGTCAAGCATCTGAGGATAAGGACCAGGATGTGGGAGAGTCAGGCACGACCCAGATGGTACACAGGAGCGTAAATAACATTAGGATGCAGATGAAATATTTAGATTTAGCTCCTGATTCAGCTTAATTTGGTAGTAAACACTCATTCCAGAGTTGGTAATAATAGTATTTGGTCTGATTGTGGAAGACAACTTCTATGTGGAGCAAGAGAACAGAAGTGTGTAATTTAAGTAGTGTTGCTAAAGAAGCAAGAAATGCATGTTTTTTCCTCCTACACTGATTATTTAATCAGTTATTATAGTAAGTGACTGAGGAGAAAAAATCTGATGTAATTGCTGAGGTCAAAGGTTCTCCCTAATTTATTCCAGTGTACCTCATCTTCCTGAAATATTCAGAGAACCTTGATATCTAGTTATTTGTGTATCCATTTATTATTCAGCAGCAGCAACAACAACAACAAAGCACTTCTTCAGCTCCTGTTATGTTTCCAACATTGCCCAGAGTGCTGGGAATACAGAGACAAATACACAATTTCTTCCCTCCATGACCTCACAGCCTGGTGTGGGAGAAATAAGCGGAAAATTACATTGCATCACTGTGAAGCTGGAGCAGGAACCACTGAGAGGTGGAAAGGTAAAGTAAAGAAGGATGTCCTTTAGGGAACTGTCTCATTAGGAAAGAAGCGGAAAGAATGGAGGAAAGTGGTTTCACATTGAGGATCTGCCATTCTCTACCTACAAGGCTTTTTGCCAAATATATGCTGATAAGGAAAACTCAATACCCTGTGGTGGTGAGGTTAACTTGTTCTTCTAACGCCTTTCACTGGGTGTGTGGCTAGGGCTCTGTGGAGCTCTAAAGGTGGAAGCTCATTTTTAATCCCTTTTCTGTATTTTTCCTTTTGGGTATGTTTTTAGTCACTTTTCTCAGAACTTGAGCAGAGTTTCTATTATTCTTTTTTCTTTTGTCTTTCTCTTCTACTTGATTCTTTTCATCATGATGTCTTTCTCTAGTTCTTATTCTTTTGCTTAATTTTTCTTGTCTTCTTTACTTACTATCTTTCTCTTCCTACTTATTACCATCTTTCACTTTCTTCTCTTTGTATGCTTCCTGTATCTTCTAAATTATCTTATTTTAGACAAGTGCTTTAAGTTGCAAAGGAATTAATTAAAATTAACCTAGCAAACAATTGTTGACTTCTAAGAAGTAACAATTTCGTCCTCTGAAACTGTCCTAGGAGCTAAGGAGAAGACAGAGATGAATAATACAGGATCTCTGCCTTCTAGTGCATGAAAACAGGAAATAAGTCATGCACAGGTAATTATACCATGGAGCAGAAGGTGCTATGAAAGTGTGAAGTGCCATGGGAAAGAAGGGGAATATGATTTTTTTCTATGTAGGATAAACTAGGGAGGTTTCATGAGAAGAGTGGTGTTTATACTGGGCTGTGAAAAATAAATTTTGAAGATAGATGAGGCTCTCTCTCTCTCGCTTTCCATATCTATATATATCTATATATATCTATATATATCTATATCTATATCTATCTATCTATATATACACATACATGCAAATATATATATATATATTAGTGGAGGGGATAGTTAAAGAAAAGGAGGGAAAGAAAGTTTCAGAAATGGTGAAGGGGCTGATTTAACTGAAGATAGGGTGGGATAGTGCTATAGCCAAACACAGAGGCCCTGGAATACCATAGTTTTTCTTTAGCCAATAGTGGATCACCAATTTTGTGCAGTAAGGAGGCATTGCTAGTATTTTTGGAATATTAATCTGCTGTAGAATGGTCTGGGGGTGCACAGGTTGAGGACTGGGGGCACTTTGAATTTTGTAGGCCTCTGTACTGCATGTCTCTGGTTGGTTAGTCCTTACTACTGTATCATCTTGAAGCTCTAATCTACTGGTTCATTCCATAGATCTTATTTCAGTGTGTCTTCCCTGCTCTCCTGGATCCTACTCCATCCCAATCAGATTCCAGAAAATCATGAAAAATTTTGATTATTTTTCTTTCTCAAGTACTCAAACTCCTGGTTACCTTATGATCTTTTCCTTGGCTTTGATGGTAGTATGATCAAATGAAAAAAAGGGACAGCAATAGGTAGATCTAATTTTAAGTGTCTTCCTGAAAATATAAAGTTCATACAATTTATTGACAGCATAAGCATTAAAAGACAGATCTTATGATTTCTCAGATAACTCTTCTGATAATTCAGTTGTAAGAAGTGGCCATAGATCTCAAACAAGAACAAATTACTGCAGGTAAGGGATATGTTAAAGTGGGCAGACTCAATAAAGGGGTTGAGTAGAGGAGATTTGTGAATTTGTGCATGCTATGGAATGGGGCTAAAGCCCATGCTGACCAATCTTTGGAGGTAAGTGCATGCCCTGAGAAGCTCACAGAAAGCTCTGGAGCTAAGGGCAAATTGATACCACAGCATGACAGGGGATGATACCTCCTCTACCTCACCGCCTAACCAGGGTCCCCAAAGCTTGATAAGATTTGGCCTTGCCAACTTCATTGACCCCTTTTCGGTCCTTTTAGATATTTTGGACTTTCTGTTATTTGAATAACCACAATTTTGGTTTGAATTATGAAAAGCTTCCACATGGCTAAAGAAAACAGTATTAAAATAAAAAGAGAATCAACCGTTTGAGAAAACACGTTTGCCAATCATGCCTCAGACAAGGGTTTGATCTCCAAAATATATAAAGAACTCACATGACTCCACACTAAGAAGACAAGCAACTCAATTAAGAAATGGGCAAGATACTTGAACAGAGACTTCTCCAAGGAGGACATACAGAGGGTCCAGAGACCTAGGAAAATGTGCTCAGTATCACTAGTTATCTGAGAGATGCAAATTAAAACCACAATGAGATACCACCTCACACCAGTCAGAATGGCCATCATAAACAAAGCAACAAACAACAAGTGTTGGAGAGGTTGTGGAGAAAAGGGAACCCTAGTGCACTGTTGGTGGAATTGCAGACTGGTGAAGCCACTGTGGAAAACATATGGAATTTCCTCAGACAACTAAAAATGGATCTGCCTTTTTACCTGGCAATTCCACTGCTGGGATTACATCCTAAGAACCCTGAAACACCAATCCAAAAGAACCTATGCACTCCAATGTTCATAGCAGCACAATTTACAATAGCCAAGTGCTGGAAGCAACCTACGTGCCCATCAGTAAATGAGTGGATCAAAAAACTAGGGTACACAATGGAATTCTATGCATCAGAAAGAAAGAAGGAGCCCCTATCCTTTGCTATTGCATGGATGGAACTGGAGAGCATTATGCTAAATGAAATAAGCCAGGCAGTGAAAGACAAATACCATATGATCTGACCTTTAACAGGAACCTAATCAACAAAACAAACAAGCAAAATATGATCAAAGACACTGAAATTGAGAATAGGCTGACAGTGACCAGAAGGGAGAGGGGAGGGAACTTCATGGGAAAAGGGTGAAGAGTTTGCAGGAACAATTATAAAGGACACATGGACAATAACAGCAGGGGCAGGGGTGGAAATGGGAGGCAGGTGGGGAGGGTTGGTAGTTGGGCTGGGGTGAGGGGAAAGGCAGAAAAGTACTTGAACAACAATAAAAAAAAAGAAAAAAAGAGAAAAGGGTTGGAAACACTAAAAAGAATCAAAACTGAGTTCAAAACTTTTTTCTTTTTTATTGTTGTTCAGTTAGAGTTGTCCCATTTCCCCCCACCCCCATTACTTCTGTCCCCATTGTTTTTGTCCATAGGCCCTTTATACATGTTCCTTGATGACCTTTCCCCTTCGTTGTCCTGTTATCCTTTTCCCCATACCCTCTCGATACAAAAACTGTTTTGAGCAGTTAAAAAAAAGTCTTGATAGGTGTACTGCATCATATGGAGAGTACTTGGAAGGTGACTGAAGTTTAAACATGTAAGAGTAAATACACAATTTTTCAAAAATAAATTCTGTGTTTTTTAGGTCCCCCATCATATACTTGAGGTTAAACCTAGGCAGTCTAGTACCAGAGGCTGGATTTTTAATCATTTTGTTATTTTTCTTATTATAAAATTGGTTTAATACTGATCTCTGGAGACACCAACCTTAACTTTTTTTTCTTTATTATTTATATTTTTTAAAAATTATTTTATTGTTGTTCAAGTACAGTTGTCTGTATTTACCCCTCATCACTCCTCCCTACCTCAGCCATCCTCACCTCTCCCCAGCTTCCACCCAACCTTGGTTTTGTCCATGTGTCCTTTATAGTTGTTCCTGAACCCTCCTCCCTCCATTAGCCCCTCCCACCTCCCTTCTGGTTACTGTTAGATTGTTCTTAATGTCAATGTTTCTCATTATATTTTTAATGAATGCTTAAGAGTGGGGTGAATGAAGAACATTCTCCTAGATAATGCTTGGGAGATCTTTGCCTTCATATAATGTAGAAAGGATATACTCCAAACTTTTTACATCAAAGTTTTGTACTTTTTATATATTTATTGAACATTTAATTTTCTTCCTCTATGTATTGCCATTTTTTCCTTTTTTTTTGATTTGTACTTAATGTACGATATTTGAATTAGTAGTATAGAAGAAAGTTTATGTCTGTAAATATTAATTTATACTCTATTATTTAAAATGTATTATATTATATTTTATTTATTTTCATCAGTAAAATGGAGTAAAATTGTATTTTGGGCCTCAGTTTGAATTAAATAACCTTATCACACTTTTTAATTGTGTGTCTCTGTGCTGACTGTATTTTGGTGAATTATCTTATGTTTTCCAAGTTTGCTGCACTCTAGCAATTCTTTTGATGATTTTCAATGGTTTCTCCAGGAAGTAAAGTGTTTGTGAACACATCTCTCCGTCTTCACCTCTGTTTGCCACCTTGTCTCTCTTCTCCTGACCTGTTTCTGTTCTGGGTTGTTATCATTCTAAGTCCTTCATTTCCCCTCATGGCCGCTTCTCTTCCTTGTTGTTTGGTCCTTTGAACACATAAGAAGACTCAGTAAAGTGTGTTGATATTTCTAAGTTCTACAGTGGGTTTTTTAAGGAAAGTTTTGGACTTTTACTATTGAAAAAAATAAAATACCTTTTTCCTTTCTGTTAGACATTCCCCTGGGTCATATCATAAAATAAAGATAAATAATATGTAAAAAATACAATTATACACCACCTCCCTCTTCACAATCCTATGAGACTATTCCCTTGGCCTAATGATCTCATTCTGGGAATCCCAGAACTCTAATGCATCACTTGGTCACCACCTTCTACTACAGCTAATTAGTCACCTCTCTCAAAATAGCAGTGTTTTATATAGCTTCTTGTCTTACGGAAGGTGGGTGAAAGGATGTGGGCAAGACTTATGCACAGGAGAAAATTTGCGTTGTGGAACTTCTCTGACTCCCTGACCATGTTGCCAGTTAGACAGGTGCTGGTGATGAAGAGAGGCAGAGGGCTGTTGGACTATGCTCTATCCCAGGAAGAATCTTCTAGGTTCCTTGCTTCTAGAGAAGAAAAATGTAACAAAATGTGCAGAAGCAGAAATTATATAGAAATGAAGTTTCAGGGCAAATGTGTGGGGAAAAGCCCATGAAAGAAAGTGAGGTTCATTTTTTAAATGGGAATCCAGGTAGAAGAATAAAGACATGGGAGAAAGAGTGGTTACCATAAGGTGACAATTATGGTCCCTGCTTTTAAAATCTGTGATGCATATTCTATTTTCTCTGTATGTCAGCTCATGTTTGGCTTCACTTGTTCCATTGGCCAGAATGTAATTTGGTCAAAGAATTTCAATGTGACCTTTAGCAGCCGTGGATTTCTGTCTCTTTTGAGATTCAATTCTGCTCACATGTCAGACAAATGTACTTTTCGGAAATTCTTATTAAGTTCCTAAGCATGCCTGAATGGTGTCACAAATGTATTCCAGCTAGCGTTTGTCCAAGTTTAAGGTGCTCACCTTCAGGAAGTTTCTTAGAGTTACTTGGAAGCTTTATTTATCTCAACTGTTTATAGATTTCTGCCACTCTACACATTTTCTACATGTAGCTATTGCCTGACTTTCCCACTGTTTCCCTTTAAAACCTCCTTGTCTGTATTACTGAAACTGTCATTTGTAAGTTTGTTTTCTCTATTCTTTACCTCCCTACAATCTTGATTCTCTGTTTTCTATTTGATTCACCTGCTCCCTTTAACAGCAGCAATAATAATTAACCCATCCGTGAGTCCCTGCCTTTTTCTTAGTCTCTACCTTTTTGATCACTTTGTGTCACATGAGAGTGACAGCTATTACTCCTTTGATATTTCTTTTCCCTTATGTCTCATTGTTGTGCAGAGAGATAGGGCTTTTTAAAGGCATGCAATATGTAAAAATAGATATAATAGAAAGAGAGACATGGATGATACAGCTAAAATAGGTAGGGCAAAAGCTGGAGTGGTCTTGAGTGCACAGGAAGCAAGAGTTATAATGAAAGAGGTAAGGATTTGGCTACATCTTTGTTACTTTAGCTTTAGAAGGGAAAGGAAACATTTTCTCTTCTGCCTTCTTAAGATAGAATTCTGTATCTATTTTATTTTTGACAAGTTATATGGCAGTCAGTTTTCTATATTGTTGTTCTTGCCTGATATTTTGTTTTTGGCTTATGAAATAAATGGACATGGGCAATGTTGTACCTTTATTCTGTACTTTGACATGGCGATGTGCTGTAGAGAAAAACAAGAAAGAATTTTTAAATTCTGGGGTCAAAGACAAAACTTACTTTTATTCGCTATATAAGTTGGTTTAATATTGTACATAGATTGAAATTATGCACTGATAACAATACTTACTCTTAATTGCTGTTCTTAGGAGTCAGTAAAATAATACCTAAAATGATTGATTTCTAAAATCACCTGATTTTGACACTTTAAAATACATTTTACTTTCAAAGAAAACTCCAAAAATCTGTCCTCAGTGTTTTAAAAATACTTTTCTGCACTTCCAAATGATGAGTATATGTACTATTGAAATTGTCATAAAATGATTTTAAAAATTACTTTAAATTTTGCTGTGGAATGCATTTCAGTCACTATATAATAAAAATAGTTGTAGAATGTGGCAGAAAGCCTCTTTGTCAAGAGAAAATTACAAACCTCTTATTCCCTCTCAATAACAGCCTCCCTGCTCAGTGGCACTGGGAAAACCAAAACGGTCACAGGCAGTGACTCTCCAGACCAAGTATTCTCAGTTTGGCCATCCCAGATCTCTGGAGCATCACTTGGTCATTGCCCCCAGGGACTGTAATTAACTTCCTTTCTTACTGTGACACTGTTTTATACAGTTATTTCTCTGTGTGTCTGTCATGATCCTGAATATGATCTGGTTGATTTTTGGGGGGGACTAATCCTGCATCTTAGCAAGAATGAGGTCTTAGTCCCCGTGGCAAACCAGGCAGGTGAGGGGATGAAAATACTGAGAAGATCAGAAAGAAAACTTTCTCTGTTCTAAGGATAGAGATGGTTTTGGTAACGTGGTAAAGATTTTCTCTAGTCAGATCTGCTCCATTACAGCAGTCTCTCAATTGGGTTTCTCTTTGTTGTACCTTCTTTCCAGTTTCTCCATCACACTGAAGTAAGTCCCATTCCTTGAGCAGGGTCTCATTGATTCCTTGTTCCTAAGCCTTTGCTTCCTTTTTTTAAACAACGTTCAATTATCTTAAATTAGAGGATGAGGTCAGTTTATTTTGTCCTTAAAAAATGATTCTTGTCTTTCTTTCTCATGGCATTTTCCACTGTTCTTTTAAAGTATTTCCATCGTCCTGGCAACTTGCATTTCTCACCATTATCCCAGAGAATCTTGGACTTACTTGTCATTTCTCATATTGTCATCTTGATATGATTCTTCCAAATTTATCTTTAAGTATTATAATAGCTCTTCTCAGTGCCACATTTACCACTTTGTCTTCTCTGATCACCAGAGTCATAGTTTTCTTCTTCCACTTTGCTCACGTATTCCTAAGTTTGTGGCTCTCATTGTACTGTGCCTGTTGGACATTTGCTGACCATGTTAGATACGCAATGTCTTTCTCATCAACTAACACAGAAGAGATACTCAGTAAATACATTTTAATTAATAAGATAAATAAGAAAGCATGTTAGAACAGGAATAAACAGAACTAAGACTGCATTGGACTGAGTTACCAGATGTCTCCATAATTGACTGTTTGACATGAATAAACTGTCTACATGTTTTACATTTGTGCAGGGTTAACAAGAGCTATGGATAAAGAATGTTAAGTTAATCTTGAAGAAAGATGGAGGTTTGAAGGGAATTTCTTTCTTTCTTTCTTTTTTTTTTTTTTTTTTTTTGCAAAAATCTTCTTTACTGCAAGCCAGGTATTTGAGGATTTGACTCCTTTGGGAATTTTATGAGCAACCCTCACATCCCCACAAGAGTTGCAAATGACCAGTGTTATGTGAGTTGGTCAGGAAAGGCATCAAAATAGCTTTTGTGATAATGTATCCATAGCTTTGGCTGTAAGGAGAGGAGTAGTTGGGGAAATGACAAAGTATAACTATGTGTCAGAGCACAAACTTCTTACAGAGTGAGCCCTGAACAGCATCTTCACTTAGGAGCAAAATAATTCTATGAAAAATATTCCCAGTGAAGACTTTCAAACCACTGGACACCAGCACAGACATGAAAACCTAACTTAAAACCAGCTCCACTTAATTATCTCAGAATAATAAATTCAAAATTAAAACAATGTTTAATACTTGGAATTGAAAACTGGGTCATACAGCTAGCTGGTATTTACCATGTACCAGGCACCATTTACTGTGCTCCACATTGTGGTAGGTACTACATTAGGTACAGGCTACATTTATCATATCACCTAGTTCCCACCACACCATGAAGAGAGGTGTTATCTCCTTTTGCAAATGAGGAAACCGAGGCTCTGAGAGGTTCAGGAACTTTCTCATGTTCATATAGAGAGCAAGTATTAGATCCTGGATTTTAAAACAGACCTGATATACTTCAAAGCCCAAGCTACTGACAGCTTTGCTATAGGTCTCAAATCTGAGTAGCAGAAATAATGCATTTACCTGTACATTTGCACTGCATTTTCAAAAGCAATTTTCCATTCATTATCCACAGAAATTGAGTGAGCTTGGCTGGGCACTTACTGAAGGGGTTCACCTTTTTGAACTGAATCACTAGAGGTGGGAGCTGGATCCTCCTACTTACTTTTATCTGAATGCTTCTGAACTTTGTTCCTCTGTTTTTGTGTGCTTCCTTTTTTACTCTTCTTATTAGTATCAGAGTGCATATGTCTTCTAATTTTTGTTCTCCTGGTGTCCTTTTCCTTTTCATATCCTCTTTCTACTTTTTCTCCTCCTTGTTCCTTTCTACCTCAGAATATTGACAAGCTTCATTGATATGAGTTGAGTGTTGAATATAGTTTTGCAGAGGAAAATGTTCTCCTATTTCTAAGCAAGATGTACGTTATGGAGGGTGTGGTGCCTCTGGATAGAGATTTTTAGTTATGATTCCTATCAATTTTGAGATGAGAAATGTTCTCTGCATGCTGAATTTACTTGAAAAGGTGCTGGAGAGAGGAGAGCATGGGGGTCTCCTCTCATTCTGAAAATATTTAGTAACTTTCACACGTAATTATAAACTCGATGACATACAAATGAAGATTTTCAATCATTATGTTAAGAGCAGAAGAGTACTCATTAGCGATCAAGGTGTTTACCACTCATTCCATCCTCTTCCTGAAAATGGTAACCTCTCTAGAGGATACTGATCCTTTTTCTGAACATCTATTGCTTTTTTCTCACACACTCAACAAATAATTTTTTCTACTGTTTGTATGGCATATATTGTATACTTCCCTTTTATTGTAGTTATTATGTGTGCACTTTATGTCTTTACAATGATTTATTGAGTGTGTGACTTGCGGAAGTTAGACAAAAAGCCTTCTGCCCATTATGAACTGAAAATATAAAAAAAGCGTTACAACATAATTGATAACTTTTATTGACTTTTGAGGAGAATAAAACACAGAAAAGCAGAAATTATGGAGCAATAACAAATAGTCCTTCATAGTTTCCCATTGTTATATTCTTCCAAATGGGCACCAAAATAAGTAGAGTGAACATTCAAAGTGTGGCAGCAATGAATATTCTTATTTCTGTGTATAGTTTACACTTTTCTCTAATTTAGTTTCTCATTTGTTTGTTGCTGTATTTATTGTTGTCATGCAAAATAATTTACTGCTAATAATATGTAGTTTGTATAAATGCTGGTATTTGGTAGTTTTAACAAAATGAAACTGAAAAGTGGGCATTTGTGCTGCCCATCACTACCAGAACCAGTAAGTAGAGACAGGGAGGGAATCTTTATAGGTGATTTATTCAGATATTGGCAATGTGAGAAGATGGGGGTTTTGGATCCTCAAAAACCATCCTAACATCTCATCTCAAGCTGTCCACTTCATAAGAAGAAAGCGTAGGTAAGGGGTTTGCAGAAACAGTTAATTGGATAAGAGTTGCAGTACAGCCATGATTTTCCGAGTACTTCTTTATCTGTTGATCAACAATTCTTTATCTGCATCACTGGGGTTCCCTCCTTGATGCACAATGGCTCTGACACCATCTCCATAGCTTGAAGACCCCCCAGGGCACAAAGGCTGAGTTGCTCATGGACCTCCTGGAGTCAGGTGGTCACCCATTCCAGTTCCTGGAGAAACAGTTTTCCTTGTGCATTAATCACTTAAGCCTATCAACTGTGCCTGAAGCTAAAATCTTTCACTCTTCAGTTCTCCTAAAAAAATTACATTTTTTATTTTGATTTTTACTCTTCTTTATTAAGTCATTTTCTACAGGATCTGTAATTTCTGGATCAGGAATCCAGAGACCTGGGCTCTGGTCCCCAGTTCCGGCACTAGTGTGACTATGAGCAATTCAGCTTACATTTTTGAATCTCAGATTTTTTTATCTGAATAATGGTCAATTTGGACCAGGCCCTTCTTAGATTGAAGTGTCAATACCATTGTATTGGGTGCTTATTTCCCCCCAGAAAAGTGTCCATGTTTTTCATAGGTTGCTGGATGTCTCTGGCTCCCTCCCAGTGCCTCCAGTCATTCACCCATGCATTTTTACCCTCCCAGTCGTCTTCAGCATACCTGTGCCTCCCACAGTGAAGAGCGCACACAGATGGTTCCTTGTTCTCCAGCCCACACTTACAGATTTCTGATGACTAAAGAACATGAGACTAAAGAAATTGTGCCTCTTAACACTGGGTTGTAGGCTGAGAAGGTAACAGCAAAGACATTTGATTTAGTTGAATATGGAGACATTCAACTCAGTAGTGGTGAGGCAGAATTGGAGTCAGGTTGTAGTGAGACCTTCTGGAAATTTAGGGGCAGAAAGGTGTTTTAGGATACATGAAAACATCAACTTGACATGCATTTTTTGGTGAAAATGTTCTTCAGTTTTCTGGAGCTGACTCTGCAAAATGAGAAGAATGTTAGTAAAACTGTTCTTCTGCATCCCAGCACCTTCTAAGGGAATAAAACTTCAGGAGGTGTGTTCAGGGTTCAGCCTCTACTTGGAATTGACTATGGTGGGTATTTGGACACAGAGCAGTGGAATCATCTCCACCCCATCATCTTCTCCCCTTCCATACACAAACATGCTGCAAACCAAAAAGGGCAACAACCCTTTAGTATCAGCTTTAGGTGCATGTGATCAAGCTAAGGAGAAAGTTCTGTTTTGCTCCCTTATATTGTCATTTGACATTCTTTTCATTTCAAAGTGGGCTACAGCTGAAAAGCACAAGAGATCTTGAAGGTACAACAGGCACGCATGAATTTCAGACCAGTAAGCATGGTGGTATCAAATATCAGAGCAGGTTGCAGTAAAGGGAAGGACTGAGAACCTTAAAAGGATGGAGGCACCACTGAACTGGAAAAGGGAGTAGGCGGGTGAGGCTGAGGTCCTGATGAAGAAAAACTTAATATATCAATGTTTCCAAGTGCTGGCCAGAGGCACCTTAATACATGTGAACGTGTAGAAGCTGTTTGCAGATGTATTTAATATTCTTTGTGGTAATATAGGCATATGCTTTAATGGAAAGTAGGGGAAATTCCCAAACATTTATATATATCCTAGGCTTGGATATAAGCCTTTCAGGGCCAAGTGTAGGCCCTAGAGAGTTACTGAATAGTGTGGCCAGTAGAGAGCTCTGTATAATTTAGATAGAACTTTAAAAAGTGGGAAGATTCTGTGGCTGAACATTAGGATATTCTGGTAAGTGAAATAAGTAAGTCACAGAAAGACAAATACAGTATGATTCCACTTATATGAGGTATCTAAAGTAGTCAAATTTATAGAAACAAAATAAACTGATTTCCAGGACCTGGGGGAAGGGGAAGATATGGTTGTTTAATGGGTATAGAGTGTCAGAGCTGCAAGATGGAAAAGTTCTGAAGATCTTTCCACAACAATGTCCGTGTACTTCATACAACTGAATTACATGCTTAAAAAAGGTTAATACAGAAAATGTTATGTCATGTATTTTTTTCCGCAACGAAATGAAAACAGGAAGATTCGGAAGATAAATTAACTTAATCTGAGTTGAAGAAGAATGAAGTTCTATCTTTGATAAGGCCCACATACGCCCTTTTTTCCTACACCTGCCTAGTTCTGATGTTAATATCACCTAGTTTCATCGATCACAAACTCTGTCTGCATCCTATCTTATTGTTTGTTTCTTCTTAATTCAGTCCAATCTCATGTTTCAGAAACTCTTCTTCCTAGATAATGATCCATTGAATAACAACAGTTTTCCCCCAACCCTATACTATAAGTGTAAATGGTATGGAGAGTAGAATATCAAAAATAGCTGTGAATGAGAGATGAAAAATTTTTATATGGGCAAGCAGGGTAAGATATAGTATGTTTAAGTATCTAATTTCCCTTTGAAGGTAATGAAATAAATTTATTTCCACTAACTGTCTCTGTGTCTTTGCAAGTAAATACACTTTCTTGCTTGTATATTCTGTTTCTTCCTGCAGGTACTTGACTAATTCCCCTATAATTTTAGTCTACAAGAGATTATGCTGCTAGTTACAAGCATGATATGATCTCTTGACTTTTGTTTATACCACCACCTCCACCACCATCGTCATCACCATCTTGCAAGTGTGAAGAACTGGATAACCATATAGTTTTCATTTTTAGGGTGAATAGAGTAACACAAATAATTAATACCACTATCATCCAGAATAATCAACATTTCTTTCTTATTTTCTTAGTTCCCATAATTTCAGCCACAGCCCAGCTGGTTGGGGTACATGGAAGGTGGAAATCACTCAGTTGTGTCTGAGTTTGTGCTTTTGGGACTCACCCCTTCATGGGAGATCCAACTTCTCCTCCTGGTGTTTTCCTCTGTGCTCTATGTGGCAAGCATGACTGGAAACATCCTTATTATGTTTTGTGTAAGCACTGATCCTCATTTACACTCCCCCACGTACTTTCTACTGGCCCGTCTCTCCTTCATTGACTTGGGAGTCTGCTCCGTTTGTGGCCCCAAGATGATTTATGACCTCTTCAGAAGGCGCAAAGTCATCTCTTTTGGAGGCTATATTGCTCAGATCTTCTTTATCCACTTCCTTTTTTTTTTGCAGAGATGTTGCTGCTCATGGCCATGGCCTTTGACAGATATGTGGCCATATGCAAGCCTCTCCACTACCTGACCATTAAGAGCCCACGGATGCACATTTTGTTTACGGCTGCTGCCTGGGCATTTGGCATTAGTAACGCTCTGTTCCAGATAGCACTTATTGTTAACTTGTCCTTCTGTGGTCCTAATGTATTGGACAGCTTTTACTGTGACCTTCCTCGGCTCCTCAGATTGTCCTGTACAGACACTTACAAATTGCAGTTCATAGTCTTTGCTGACAATGGGGTAATTTCTGTTGTCTGTTTCTTTGCACTCCTCATTGCCTACAGTTTCATCCTGTTTACTGTTTGGAAACATTCCTCAGGTGGTTCACCCAAGGCTCTCTCCACTTTGTCAGCTCATATCACTGTGGTCCTTTTGGTCTTCATCCCAATTATGTTTATCTATACTTGGCCACACCCCAATTCACAGATGGACAAGTTTCTTGCCCTCTCTGATGTTGTGCACACTCCTTTTTTAAATCCAATCATCTACACATTTAGGAATAAGGAGATGAAGGCAGCAATAAAGAGATCTTTGAGACAATTAGTGATTTTTAGAAAGATTTCATAAATAATGTTATAAAGTCAATATCATCATGTAGCCTCTATCTGGGATTTTAGAGTGGTTTTTTGTCATGTATCAGTAATTGATTTGCATCACCACACTATTTAAGAATATGCTTATTCCCTAAGAAGAATGAATATTTAGCAAAATAAAACTTTAATTCAAAACTTCTGTTGATTCATATGGGGTTGCACATATATATACTAATCATAGTAATTTCTTCCTAGTTGTTTTCTTTGCTTTTCCTTTCTTTGAAGATTTTTGGATTATTATTGTCTTCCAATTTACCAATGTATTTTCTTATAATCTGTCTCTTGAGGCAACCAAGATGCTAATTATTCACTTACAACTGATAATCGCCACTCTTTAACAATAATGACCCTTTGTTTACTCTTTATGTGAGTTGGTAAACATTCATATCCCATTTGATTTATTCAAGCCCATTATAAGTATCAACTTTGTCTTTGTGGTTTAGAAGACACAGTTACTTTGTTCAGCAGAAGAATTTTCTCTTCAGATCCTTCAAATAGTTATAAACAACCTGATTTCAGACTAGAGGAGTAGTATTCTCTTGTTTCATTCTGTTCTGCCTTTCTGCTCCCTTTCCTCCTCTGCTTTCTCTTATATAAGTGACCATGATCACTCAATATATTTTTCTATTTGTGATGTAAAGCCTTCTGGGAAGAACTTTGAAAAGCCAAAACTAATGACACCCACTGGTTTCCTTTACACACATATGCGTATTCAGGATCTAGTGTTTCATTCTTTCATTCATCTGTCCCGAAACATTATTTTTCTCTTCTATATATGTGGAATTGTGCTTACTCTATATCTGAAATTGTTTTTATGACTACATGGAAGCATCCCAAAATTTGTGGCCAGGAATAACTGTAATTTGAGAGAGATATGAATCCAATATTTGCAGTACAAACTTACAGAAGCTTTTGTAATGCTTTTTGAAAAATCAAGTGTGAGATTTCCAGTGCTGACCAAATGTCATAAGCCCGCTATGGCCTGTTTTCCCCTTTAATTACATCCAAAGAGTCTTGGAAAAACATATATAAGTAAAAACTACCTAAGTCAAGAAAAATAAAGGTAACAAAAACACTGGCATATTGTAGAAGGGAATCAAAACTTGAAGAAACAATGCATAAGCAGGTGATGGTTGTTTTTCAAGAAAATCTTTTCTCTTTTTTTTCTCAAATCCTTTACCTGAGAATAGATCCCAAATGCAAGGCTATGTTTGCCATGATACAGGCAGAAAAAAACTCCAAGGGTCAATCAGGAGTTTTGTCCATAGAACTGGGAAAAGTGGTCCTAGAAAGCTGGAGAGTGTGGAATATATATATAATTTAAGAAATATAAAATACATCTTTTTCTTTTATGTTTTTCCTCTCTCTTGCAAATCCTAGGGTAGCTATTTTGGCAGAGATATGGCAGTGGAGCAATTTGCTAAAACTTTATCTGGGACCCCATTATTTTTGGAGAAAGGAAGTGAGAGAGGGCCTCTGTGGTCTGAAGAGTGTGAAGGAAATTCCCCTATATTTTTCTGCCTCTGCCTCTTTTTTTTTTGTGCCACATTACTGTAGGGACAGAACCTATTTATGGAGCTGCAACTCAGCGTAATTCAGGCAGCTAAAACTCTAAGAGAAATCACATATTTCCAGGTGAATGATGATGAAAAATGGCCCTGCAGGATGAAGAGTGAGTGAAGATTCTTGGAGAGGAGAGACGTGGAGAAGAAGATCACCTAGTCTGGTGTGTGCACCATCATCACACACCCAGGGCTGGTTCCTGAGCTGTGCATGCATGGGACAGACCCAGAGCCACATAACAACACCTTTGAAAACTTATCTACCAATGAGTGTCACATGTCGGGAAGACTGAGAGTAATGTAGAAAAGGCTTTAAAAACAGAACCGACATTGAAACTACTTCCAACAGAAGCTGCAACAGAACTTATATGAACCTAAATTATTGCCTATGAAAGGAGAACAAAACAATTTTCCAGAGAATTTTAACATTAGGTATTTTGTAAACCTAGAGTTTCACAAATAATTTTCAAAATGTCCAAGATAAAATCTAAAATTAATTCACATAAAAATCAGGAAAATGTGACAAATTCCCAAGGGAAACGATAATCAACAGGTGCCAACTCCAAGATTACCAAGATGCCAGAATTTGCAGAAAAACACTTTTATTTATTTATTTACTTGTTTGTTTGTTTATTTGTCATTTAATTAGAATTTACACCTTTTACCCCCATTGCTCTCTTCTGCCCTGCCCACCCTGCTCCCACATTCAATCCCCCCCTCCCCTATTGCCTTTTCCATGGGTCCTTTATAGATGTCCCTTGGCTTGAGCCTTCCCCTTCCTTCCCCTTATATCCCCCTCCTCTTACGCACTGGTCATTGTCAGTTTGTTCTTCATTTCCAAGTCTCTGGCACTATTTTGCTCATTTGTTTGTTTTATTGATTAGGTTCCACTTTTAGATATGATCATGTAGTATTTGTCTTTCACCTCCTGGCTTATTTCACTTAGTATAATGCTTTCCACTTCTATCCATGCTGTTGCAAAGGGTAGGACCTCCTTTCTTTGTGCTACATAGTATTCCATTGTGTGAATATACCACAGCTTCTTGATGCACTTACTGATGGGCACTTCAGCTAATTTTTCCAACACTTGGCTATTGTAAATAATGGTACAATGAACATTGAGGTGCATAGGTCCTTCCATGGTCTCAGTCCCCACTGGTTTCTGCAGCCAGAAATTATGGGGATTTATATTTCTGAAAGTGGTACCCTTGGCTGATGGGCCCAGTGTGGTGCTTGGGCTCCTCGCTCCCTCCTGGATTTTTATGCACTGCACGTGTATATGGAACCAGCTTGTTCCACATCTGCACCCCTCCTACGAGTCCAGATGGATGTGGTTTCTTTAATTCCATAGTTGTCAGACTTCCATTTAACTTGATTTCTGCCAGTTCTGAGTGATGGTTGTTCTATAATTAAGTTGTAATTGTTTTATGGTTGTGCGAGGAGGCAAGCTATGTTTACTTATGCCTCCATGTTGACAGGTGTAGCTCTTTTCAATTTTTTGTTCTTTTCCTGTCTTAGATGAGTTTTAGGTATACTATAAAATGAAATCTTGCAATTTGTGATGATAACATGGATGAGCCTAAAGAGTACAGTGCTAAGTGAAATAAGTCAAAAGGAGAACAACAAATACTCTATGGTACCATTTACATGTGGAATAAAAAAGACATGAAGAAACAAAATTAAACAAACTCTTTGATGTTCTATTTCATTTTGCTCAGGAGAGTTAAGCTCCCAAATTTTCTACAGTTAGTAATCTTCATTGGATCATACTTTAATTTTTCTATTTACTTCTTGGAATTTTCCAGTTTATTTTTCACCACTATATTTTCTATCATTTATTAATGTTTTGAGAGTTAATTTGCAAACTTTTATTTTTTATTTGTTTATTTTTTATTGTTTTTAAGTATACTTGTCTTCATTTTCACCCCACCAGTCTCCCCCACCCCACCCATTCCCTCCTCCCACTCTCAAACCTTTCCCCTTTTGGCTTTGTCCATGTGTCCTTCATTTGTGTTCCTTGATGGACCTTCCCCTATTTCGTTCCATTATTCCTCTCCCCCCTCTCCCTGTGGTTACTGTCAGTTTGTTCTTTACTTCAATGTCTCTGGTTATATTTTCGTTGATTGATTGTTTTGTTGATTAGGTTCCACTTCTCGGTGAGGTCATATGGTATTTGGCTTTCACCACCTGGCTTATTTCACTTAGCATAATGCTTTCCAGTCCCAGCCATGCTGTTGTGAAGGGTAGGAGCTCTGAAGGCTTCCTTTTCTTAAATTATAAAACTATGCTTAATTATAAGGAGAATTTAAGTATAATCAATAATACTGAAAATGTAACTGGCATTTATAGGTCAGAGTTCTTTGTTAAACAGGCATTTTTGTTGTTGTTGTTGTTGTTATTCCACAAATGGTGGAGCACTGGAGTCTTCTTTTTCTCCCTCTTTCTCTCCCTCCCTTCATTTCTATGAAGGTGATAAACATCATTTTCACTATTTTAAAGGTTTATATTTTCATTCTTATGATGTCTCTACCTTCGTGAGTAAGAAGTACAAGCAGAAACAATTGATAATTTTACACACACACACATTTCCTCCTCCCCAACTGACCCATTACCACTTTTTCCCTCTGGTTGCTGTGGTCAAATCGGTGTCCCTAGGAAACAACTCCCAGGGATAAATGCACTCAGGGTGGTAATCCCAGGTATATTCCATTGGTCCAGGTAGGTTAGATGGATGGAAATTGTTTTTGATGGAGATCAGAGCTTTATGTGGAAACACACAGAGCAGTGAGGGGGGCGGAATCTAATCAACCAGAAGAAATTAATCACCTTTCTTATTCCATGTGGATATTGCAGCAGAAAACTCACAACCAAAACATAAAAGACAGCAGGATAAGTAGAGTCAAATCATGACTTCCTGTTTGGCATTGGGAAAGTTGTTCTAGTGACTTGTGCACAGATGTCCTGAGTGTTGGTCTCCTGGCAAAGAATAAAGTAAGGGCAGATATTTGAGTCCAGTGGGAATAAAATGTGAAGAATTTTGGGCAATGCAGAAGAGACTAGCTTTTATATATTATGATTTCCTGGGCCACATACTGGATGAAAAAGTGGAACCAACACAGCAAAAGCAGCATGGTGTAGAGGAAATAGCATGGATTGACTAGGGAATCCAAGGGTCAAACATACAAACATAATATCAACTTGTTCCTTAGTGTCAGCAAAGCCATTTAGGCTCTCTGCACTTTGGTTTCCTTAACTATAAAATAAAAGGATTTTACAACCACTAGCAAAGTTTTCTTCAGGTCCTAGCAACAACAGCCTTCTCCAAGACTTGCTGCATTGAGAGCAGTAAAAACAACCATTTGGGGTGCGTGCAACTTCAGTGCCCATTGCTGTACATCTTTCTGCTATTCTGAAGTGTCCTGAGCTCTTTCTACCCATATCAAGAAGAATAAACTACTGGAGAAATTTTAGAATGATTAGATTGAGATATTTCTCTAAAATTTTATTCAGTAATTCCAATTTAAACCCAACCTTGTTAGTAATCTGAGACTAAGATCAGGAAGTAGAGAATTACAGATGTATCTGAGTGATCCCAAATACTGGTCTACTTAAAAAAGTACTCTAGAATTGTCAGCCTTGCTTGAATTGGTGGTAAGCCCATATTATTTACAATTTGTTTCCTGTTTGTGTTGGTTAGCACAAGGATGAGTAAACCTGAGCAGAGAAGATTTACTCCAGATGATCTCTGAGGTATCTCATTCTTTACACCCTATGCTGATTGGTGGGAGTGTGGACAGAAGTCAGTGCTCAGTGGTACACAGAATAGTGGCATTCAAGACACAACAAAGGCATACTAGAACTTTTTGGGGGTAGCATGCACATTTCATTTTATTATAAATTTTAATATATTTTATTGATTATGGTATTACAGTTGTCCCATTTTTTTCTCCGCTTTATTCCTCTCTGCTCTGTACCCCACTCTCACCATCATTCCCCCACCTTAGTTCATGTCCATAGATCATACATATAAGTTCTTTGGCTTCTCCATTTTCCATACTATTCTTAACCTCCACCTGTCTATTTTTTACCTACCATTTATGCTTCTTATTCCCTGTACCTTTCCCCCTGATTTTGCCCCCATCCCCATCCCATGCGATCGTTATTTCTGTGAATCTGTTCCTATTCTAGTTCTTTGCTTAATTGGTTTTTGCTTTTTAAGTTCGGTGGTTGATGATTGTGAGTTTGTTATCATTTTACGGTTCATAGTTTTGATCTTCATCTTTTTCTTAGATAAGTCCCTGAAACAGTTTGTATGATAAGGGCTTGGCGATGATGGACTCTAACTTGACCTTACTTGCTAAGCACTTTATCTGTCTTCTCATTCTAAATGATAGCTTTGCTGGATAGAGTAATCTTGGATGTAAGCCCTTGCCTCTCATGATTTTGAATACTTCTTTCCAGCTCCTTCATGCCTGTAAGGTTTCTTTTGAGAAATCAGCTTGGTAGTCTTATAGGCACTCCTTTGTAGGTAACTGTCTCCTTGTCTCTTGCTGCTTTTAAGGTTCTCTCCTTATCTTTAATCTTGGCTAATGTAATTATGATGTCTTGGTGCATTTCTCCTTGGGTCCAATTTCTTTGGGACTCTCTGAGCTTCCTGGATTTCCTGGAAGTCTATTTCCTTTGCCAAATTAGGGAAGTTGTCCTTCACTACATTTTCAAATAAGTTTTACATATCTTGCTCTTCCTCTTCTCCTTCTGGCACTTTCATGATTTGAATGTTGGAATGTTTAAAGCTGTCCCAGAGGTTCCTGAGCCTCTCCTTATTTTTGTGAGATCTTGTTTTTTCATTCTGTTCTGGTAAGATGTTTATTTCTTCCTTGTGTTCCAAATCATTGAGTTGAGTCCCAATTCCCTCCCCTAAGGAACTATACATAGAGGTAAAAACTGCAGGAAACAGCTACCATCCCTAGGGTTGGGGAAACAAAGGTAAGAAGTTAGAATCATTAAGATTTGGTGATTTAGAAAAGGGGTCCTATGAAGCTGGATCCCCTTCTTTGGAGGAAGTGTGTCTTGGCTACTGGTTGGCTCTCTGAACTCAGGTACTGAAAAATTAACCAATGAATTACAGCATCTTTTCAAGTGTTATTATCCTTTCTGGAGGGGAGGAACTATATGTAACAGGCTGACATTGCATTTTCTGTCATGAATATGGACTCCACTTAGGCAAGAATTCTGGTCAATACTATGTCTCCAATGCCTGGCATTTTGGGCACTCAAAATATTTTTTAAATTAACAAACAAAAATCATTCAGAGACCCATTCAGGAGTCAATTATACACCTGATATAACTACTTGTCCAAGACCTTACTGATTGGCTGATTATCATAGATTTCTTTCACTGGTGGGCATTAGTTATTCAGGCTTGGTCCTAGATGTAGCTGAAGTCAGAAGTCATTTCAACTATATTTGTCCTTTCTCTGATATCTTTTTCACCTTCCTGATAAGCTATCTGAAATTCCCTATGACAGAGTCATTGATTTCTTTTAATAGCTCCCCCTTTCTCCTAAAATACTGTTCACATGAAAGAAAGTTGTGATATACAGAATAATGGCTCCCAAGATGCCCATGTCTTAATCCCTGGACTTGTGAGTATATTTTGAGATGAGAAAATTATCCTGGATTATCTGGGTTAGCCCATTGTAGTCACAAGGGTCCTTATAAGAGGAGGGCAGGATAGTCAGAATCAGAGAGGATACTGGAGTGATGTATTCCAATGCAAGCAGAAGTTAGGGTGATATACTTTGAAGGGGGAGAAAGTTCTTGAGCCAAAGAGTGAAGGCAACCTTGGAAAAGGCAAGAAACTGGATTCTCTCCTAGACTATCCATGAGGAATGCAGCTTTGCCAACATCTTGATTTTAGCTTAGAAAACCTATTCTAGCCTTTTTGACTCCAGAACTGTGTGACAATACATTTGTGTGTTATTTATTTTATTGTTTTTAATTTGTGTGTTTTTAAAGCCATGGTTGCTGGTAATTTGTGACAGCAAAAATAGGAAATAAAAACAAAAGCTATTTAATAAAAATAGCTTTCAGTGGGAGTCAGGAGTTCTGTATCATCGTATGACCTCTCCCACCAATTACCTTTGTGATAATGAGCAGGTCACTTCCTACATCTCTTTTTATATTAATATTTCACTGATAAAACATGTGCATTGTACTCAATCAGGAACAC
This sequence comes from Micronycteris hirsuta, assembly GCA_004026765.1. Taxonomy (NCBI): domain Eukaryota; kingdom Metazoa; phylum Chordata; class Mammalia; order Chiroptera; family Phyllostomidae; genus Micronycteris; species Micronycteris hirsuta. The sequence continues at coordinate 1,230 of PVJI01017851.1, read as the reverse complement.
CCCATTGGACCTCTGATACCTTTTCTCTAGTAGTTTTTTATCTCTAAAAATTGTAGTTTTCTCTTTACTTGTCCATATCGGGACCTGTACAGTTTCCTTTAATTCTTTTTAAAATAATTGTTGACATTGTTACAGATGTCCCCCGTTTTCCCTCATTTTGCTCCCTCCACCCAGCCACCCCCAGCCTTCACCACATTGTTATATATATGCATATATGTTCTCTGGCTTATCTCTCCCAGAGAGATAAGGGCGTAGGCCCCCTACCCCCTCTTCTCTGAGAGCTGTCAGTCTGTCCTATATACCCATGCCTCTGGTTTTATTTTGCTCATCAGTTTATTTGGTTCATTAGATTCCACATATGAGTGAGATCATATGGTATTTGTTCTTTAGTTCTTTTTCTGGACTTTATATCTATACCTCGATCATCATCCTTTATCAGTTACAGACATAAACACTGTCTGGCTCTCTTCACCCAGTTTTTATTTCTGTTACTCTTTTATCCATTCCAAATGTATTTTGAAAATGAAAAGAGACAACTTTCGTGTGTCAGGATTCTTAACTTTGGTGATTCAATGTATGTGTGAGTATGTGTGTGTATACATGCTAGAGGAGATTGTTTTAGCTTATGACATATTTCATATGAGAAATTGAGGGTTTTTTGGAAAGTGAGTATCATTTATAAAATAAAATGATTTTTTTTCCATTTTGAAGCACATCAAAGGCCATTTTAAAATTACTAATTGACACCTCATATTTCTTTGGATGACATAATTTTCTTGTGCAAATATTACTTTGCATAGTTAAATAAATAACTGCAGGAAGAAGGCTTGGAATCCTGTGATAATTCCTGTTTGATAACACAAAACATACTGTTAACATGAACCTTACTGACTTATCATTTACTTTCTTTTTTTTTTTTGCAGTCATAAGATTTATTTTATTTTTTTAATTAATTTTTTTGTTTAATTACAGTTATCTGCAGCCTCTCCCCTCCCCCCTCCCTTCCCTTCCCGTCCCACCCCTCAACCTCCCTCCTCCCCCTTAGTTCTGTCCATGTGTCCTCTACAGTGATTCCTGAAAACTCTTCTCCCCATTGTCCCCACCCCCCTCTCCCCTGTCTATTGTTAGACTGTTCTTAATTTCAGTGTCTCTGGTTATGTTTTGCTTGCTTTCTGCTTTTGTTGGTTATGATCCGGTTAAAGGTGAGATCATATGGTATTTGTCCCTCAC
>PVJI01017850.1:0-34695 GCA_004026765.1 Micronycteris hirsuta | reverse complement strand
AGCGAATATTGCAATAACGCAAGACATAATCTTTTTGCTCGTGGGGAGCTTGCCTTCAATTTGTGAAAACTTAAAGTGCAGTCCAGTGGGGCGCAATACAAGGCAGGCCCATAGCCTTGTGTCTGGCTTCTGTCACTCAACATAATATTTTTGAGATTAATAGATGTTGCAAATATTAATGCATTTTATTCTATTGGTATGTTAGCATTCCACTGTCTGAGTGTCCTGGTTTGTCCACTCTGCTGATGGACATCGGAGCTGTTTCCAGTTTTTAGCTGTTACATACTGTTGCTGTGAACGTTCTAGCACGTGTTTGTGATGGGCGCATGCACTCGTTTCTCCGGGTTGTGTGCACACAAGAGCGGACGTATTTGTGGTGGGCGCATGCGCTCGTTTCTCTGGGCTGTGTGCACACAGCGCGGATGTATTTTTGGTGCGCGCATGCACTCATTTCTCCGAGCTGTGTGCTCACAGGCGCGGAAGAACCTGTCACTTTAGTAGAACCTGCCACTCAGTCTCTCAGTGTCTCCGTACCTATTTGCACTCTTTTCAGCAACAACCCAGGGTTTTTTGTTTGGTTGGTTGTTTTTTGTGGGTGTTTTTTGTTTTTTTGGTGAGGGGTGGTACAAGCCTCTTCTTTTCATTGTGCAGAGGAAGGAGCCTGCACAGTGGGGTCAGACAGACTGCAGTGCAAGTCCCAGCACCACCACCCACCTAAGTGACACCGATTGTGTTACCTAACTCTGGAAGGCTCCGTTCCCCCGTGGGGATGAATCGCCCTCCCCAGCCTGAGTTTCATCCATGTCCGAGCCAAAGTGTCCGGCATTCACAACTAACATCTTGCCTGGCAGGTGGTCAACACTAAGCAAATATTCTCTCCCTCCCTCTGGCCCACACCTAAGCGCCCAACCTGCAAATAGCAGAGAAACATTTCGGGCCTTTTCATCCTCATGGAGTCCTTTAAAATTCCTACACCGGTGATCCTGAGAATCTACTTAATGACTTTCTTCCCCATTACTTGCGTGCTGGGCCACTTCCGTCCGTCCCATCAGTTAGTGGGGAAAATCCAGGACATGGAGAGGGTTCGCGCCAGATCAGTGCCTCCCCGGGTGAAATTAATAAAAGGTGCTTCCAGAAAAGTAACTTACCAGGAAGGGGACAGGTCCAAATTTACGTTGTCTGTTTAAGTAATTATGGAAAGAGCTCCAAGATGCATTATCTTAACTAAAACAAGCAAAATGAGGACAGGATGAAGAGTCTGTCACTTTTGTACAAAAAGGACAGCGAAGGGTATGTATTTCTGTTGGCTCATATCTAGAAATGGACACGCAGCCTCCCACCATGGGGCTGTGCGGAGCGCGACGGTACTGCCGACCAGCCTCGGGGGAGACGTTCAGAGCAGCGCTTTGTGGCTTTTGAGCTTAGAGAACCACATCGATAGATCCTCTATTCAAAATATTTTTACTATATATACTTATATCTCTTCAAGGTATGCACCAGGTGAATATAAATTCCTGACCTAAACCCCATGGAGATGCCGGGTGGATCAGCGCTGGCAAAGCAAGCTGCCTGGCAGACGGGTGCACGCGGGTGAGTGTGCAGGTGGGGGTGCAGGCAGGCACGTGTGTAGCTGCACTTGCACGTTGGACAGTTCCGTCATCACCGAGATGAGGGGGGAGAGGACGCAGAGTCATATCAAAGGCAGTGTCCTAAACTTCCCAGCAGGAGACCCAGCTAAGCCATCCAGAGTTAGAGCAGGGCCCACCTGGCTTTTCACAGCTTCCTCTGCCACCCAACCCCTCCACTCTATAGAATTCAAACTCTGTCAGTAGAAATCTTGAGTTTAAAAAAAAAAATGACAATATCTTTTCAGGTCCAATGCATATATGTGTAAATGTGACTGTGTGTAGGCGGAAGGGTTTGTGAGGGTCTACCTGTGTGGGAGTGTACGCGTGTGTATGTGGGTAAATATACGTAAGGGGTGTGCTTGTGTGTGTACGTGTGTGCGCTCAGCATAAAGAGCACAAAAGACCACCCTCCAATAGGGGTAGGTCCTCAAAACACAACAGTGGGCAACACTCAGGGATATACATTAAAGTGGTCTATATATATATATAAATACACACAATAAAAATGGTCAGCCGATCCGCCTTCCCAAAGTCAACAGCAGCCACCCAAGGGCCTGACCCAGGGCCCCAAGGCTAGGTGATAATGATTAATAATTGACACAGCTGAGTTTGGCATGGAGTCACAACAGGTGTCCTCTACCGTGGAACTCCCCTTTCACTCCATGTGGCCACGTCGCTCAGGCTCTTAAAAGTCCAGCAAAGGGCCAGCAGGCAGTCCCAGGCCTGTCCTGAAGGAGCCGGGGCTGGACAGCGAGGGGCCCATATCCCCGAGGGGTCTCTCTAGCAGGAAGGCAAATCCCCACAAACAGAATGGGGTGAGGAAACGTCTCTTCCAGTAAAGGCAGGCACCCTCCTTTCTGGGGACACAGCCAGGCCACCCCACCCCCTCAAAGGAACCGTAATAAACACACACACACACACACACACACACACAGGAAACTGAGAAAAACAGAAGAGAGAAGCTGAGGAGCACGGGAAGGACTAGCCTCTTTTATTATCCCAAAATGCAAAGTATTGAAGGCACTTACAATAACAAGGCGGGAGGGGAGGGAAGAGAAGGGGAGGGGAGAGGTGGGACACATGGGAGGTCGGAGGTCAGAGCACAGAGGTAAATCAACAGGCCCCACCCTGGTCACCACCCGGCATGGAGGAAAGGAAGAGCTACAGGGCCAGGTCTGAAGCCAGTCAGGGTGTCTAGCTCTACAAAAGATACAAATCCATTCTACAGAGGATTAGGAAATTAGGAGCACAGGGCACCAAGGGGCAGGGCTGGCAGTCACAAGTTAGTGGTTCTTTAAGGAACACGCTCAGCAGAAACATGGGCCCTCAGGTCCCCTGCTGGAAGAGGTCTCTGTACATCTCGATGAGACGAGCGGCTTCACGCTGTCCAGAGAGCAGAGCACCATGGGTGGTAGAGTAGTACTTGCGGTGGGTGGCCTCGCCTGAGAACAGCACCTGCATGGGCTGGGCAGGGCATGGGGAAGTTGAGGGTGGGGGAACAAGAGAGGCCAGGAGGCGACCTGTCTGCCCCGGAAAACCCCATCCGTACTACAAGTCGGAGGACTGAGCAGGCATCTGAGATGCAGGTATTACTGCTTGCACAGGATGAAGAGTTGCCCACCCCACCTGGCCACCTTCCCCTGCTTCTGCCCCAACACCAGGCCTCAGTTCTGTCTGCTCCAAGGCTTTTAGGGGTCCTGGATCTGCAGTCTCAGAGGCTCACTGTGCCTCTTTAGCAGTGAACCCAGGGAAAGCAGTTTAACCTCCCTAAGCCTTGGTGTTCTCATCTGCAAAATGGGTTTATATCACCTGCTTCCAAGGGTGGCGGGAGGATTAAGTGAAATAACGTATCTAAAGCACTTAGAACCTGGAAGAACATAAGCACTCGATAAAGTTAGGCGGCAATTTAACAAACCTTTATGGAGCCCCTGTTAGGATCCAGGGACTGTTCTGGGCACTTGGAAGATAAAAGGTGACCAGGCTGCTGCTTTGAGGAGCTTCCTTGCTGGTGGGGAAGCCAGACACGAAACCCAATTATTAACGGTGTCATATGTGACGTGATGCGTGTTTGGGTGAGGTGCTGAGAGCCCAGAAAAGAAGTTCATGGTCGGGGGGACACACAAAAGCTTCCCAGAGGACAGGACCTTGGGCTGCTTCTCGGAAGATGGTAGGTAAATAGGCAAAGGATGTTTCAGAAAGAAGTGGGGGCAAAAATGCACCAAGGCAGGCCTTGTTCAGGGGACAGGGACAGTTTTGGTACAGCCAGGTCTCAACCTTGAGAACACAGGCTGTCTAACTGGGGTCCAGGCAAAGCACAAGCGCTTGCATTTTAAGCTTGAGTTCGGACTTGACCCCAAAGCATCTGAAACTGATGTCCAAAGGCGCCAGCTGGCGACCCTGGCAGGTCTGGAGTGGGCTGGGAGTCTGCATTTCTAACTTGCTCCCACGTGATGCTGGGGCTGCTGGTCCATGGACCACCCACTCTGAATAGAGAGGTTTTAACCCGCCAAAAAGGAGCACACAGAGGTGGTAAAACTGAAAGTGGGAACTCATATTACGGCAGAGGGCAAGGCTGTCTACTCCCACATCCATTCTCCTTTCTCCTCAGTAACAAAGCCCTGCTATTTAACTGGGCCCACTGCCATCCAGAATAAAAACGATGTATCCTAGCCTCTCCCCCAGCTGGAAGAGTCATGTGACTGAGCTCCGGCCAGTCAACTTCAAGGGCATTGCTGCTCAGAGACACTGATGCCGCCCCGAGGGTCCCCTTCCTTCTGGCCTTAAATGCAAACGTGAGAGCGGCAGCCTCTGCAGCCCTCCAGGACCACACGGAGGCCTTGAAGATGGCGCAGTGTGCCCGTGAGGTGAGGCCCCGACACCTGCCCTGGATTTCCCTTGGTGTGATACAAGAAACTTTCTGTCTGGTTTAAGCCAGAGTTGTTTTGGTTTGGTTCTGCTTTTTAGGAGGATGGCTGCAGCAGCAGTGAGGGCCTTCTCCTCTCTCTACCCGAGCACAGCCGGGCCAGGCACAGCGCACCCTGCTGGCTGTTCGCTCCACACCGGCAGGTGGAGAGAGGCTGGTGGAAGCACCAATTCCACACACACAAAAAATTGTTTTACATGTAATTTTGTTGGGGTTTTCACATTTACTGTATGTGCATGCTTGCAGGGAGGGACTCAAAATCCACTTTATGGGAGCAGAAATACACCGAATTATTTCTTTCATATTTATTGTTTACCTTACATACTATTTATTATATAGTTGGCATAATTTGGGGGAGGACAGGGATTCTCAATTTTATATTCTAAAACATCGAGGGCAAAAAGTGAAAACACATCGGGGAAACTTGGTTCCACTGAATCGATGCTGCCCAATAGAGCTTTTCGTGATGACAGAAATGTTCGAGCTACAAAACTTAACACGGCAGCCACCAGCCACGTGGGGCTACTGAACCTGAAACGTGGCTAGTGCAGCTGAGGAACTACAATTTTAATTTATGAATTTGTATTTTGACTTAAATGAAATGTGACTAATGGCTACCAACTGGCCCACACAGCACTAAATGGCTGTTTTTATAACCTCAAGAAAGTGTTTAACGTCTCAGGCTGATCCCATTTTTTCTTCCAGATGTTAAGTGCGCAGTTTGTCTTCTCTTCCATTCTAGGAGGCCCTCCGCCCCGCCTCACCGTGGCACCCCTCGGGGAGTCCTACCCTTCTCCCTCCCCCCCCTCCCCCCGGCAAACACACATGCAGATATGCACAGACCCTCCTCACCCTGAACGCCCCCCCACCACAGACTGAGCACACCCACACTCACCGCTGTCTTGGAGCTCTCTGTGTACGGCAGGGGCTTGGCCAGCTTCTCCACGTCTGCCCCACTCGAGCCCACCTGCGTGTACGAATAGGAGCCTCGGAAGTAGGGATTGCTGCCCCAGGCCGAGCGCAGGATTCGCCGCGGTTTGGGAATGTTGGGGTTCCCTGTTGGGGAGTCAGGAGAGCCAAGAGGGAGGATAAGAAACGACCATGCACAGAAGACGCCCTGAACAGACCGCTCCCGTCCACCTCCAGGCTCCCAGAGGGCCAGGCCACTGGGGGCAGGCAGGAGGAGGCAGCAGACTGAGGTTCGAGCTGCGCCCCCTTGTGCCCCCAGAAAACCACCGCATCTCCCTGGGCCTTAATTTTCCTATCCGAAAAACATTCTCGAGAATCACGTTTCCTTCCAGCTTCAGGGGTGCTTGTGGGCCTTCCCAGGGACAGTGGATGAAAGATGTTCAACCAAAAGAATCCAACAATAAAACACAAATCCATCTCTCAGCAGGGCAGTGAGGAAGACATGCGCAAGCTGAGGTTTTGCGGTGCCACCTCGGTCAGGACCATCAGCCCTCGGGGAAAAGAAACAGAGCCTATGGTTTGGAGCGTCTTGAGCTCCAGACAGGCGAGAGCCCGCAATTTGGGAGCCTGCGGCTGCGACGTGGCACCCGGTGGCAGCTCTCCCAGGGGCGGCGCCACCCGTTTCCCAATCCGTGCAGAGGAGAGCCAGCACACGGCTCACGGGACTCGGACGCTCTGCAGGGGGTGGGGGGGAGCTGCGGAGAGGCGGGTGGGAACGGGCAGCGGTGGCGCAGGCCCGCACCTGTGAACTGCCGCAGCATCTCCGTGCAGATCTCGGCCACCGCCTCGTCGTCGCACCTCTCCATGACCAGGGCCTCCTCCCCGCAGATCCAGCCGCTCAGCACATGGCCGTAGCGCTCAGGTGGGTAGAGGACGTCGAAGCCGCAGATCTTGCGGTACCACAGCTCGGGAGGGTAGGTGAGGGGGCGGCTCTCCGCCTCGTCCTCCCACACAAATTGTAGGCTATTGCACTCGGGGCCCCAGAAGGGCTCCTCGAATTCCAGAAAGATCTTGTCGGTGGTGCCGATGCCCAGACGGTGGATGGCAGCCACCTTCTCGGTGGGCAGGCCCGGCCGGAAGAAGCTGGCGTGCTGCTTCTTGAGCACGCCCAGGGACACGGTCACGATCACGTGGTCCGCCGGGATCACCTCGCAGTCCTCGCACTCCACCAGCACCGGCCACTGCTCGTCTTCCTCCCGCCCGTCTCCCAGGGGCTCCCCCCCGCCCTGGCCACCCTCCCCGGCGTCGTGATTGTGGTCACCCCTGTCCCGGGGCTCAATCTCAGGACCCCGGGGGCGGCCCGAGGCCTGGTCCCAGTGCACGCAGCGGACGGGTTTCCCCAGCTGGATGACGTGGGCCGGGATGCCCTCGGCCAGCAGCTCCACAACCCGCATGAAGCCTGAGGGGATGATGTGGTGGGCGCCGGGGATCTCCGTCCACTCCCCAAAGGCGCTCAGGGACACCTCGTCCATGCTGTGCGAACTGCTCTCACAGCTCTCCACCTGTGGAAAGAGCCAGAGGGAAGCCAGGTGACTCCCAGGGCTGGCCAGGAGTCAGAGTTTGACCTCAGAGCAGCGTGCCCTCCTCGGACCCATGTTCCCCAGACTGGTCTTCCTCACTCTGGCACCTATACTCAAATAAGCTCCCACAGGCATAAAGATACCTTCAGGTACTGCTGGATCATGGCGAGCTTCAGGCGCTTGGTGTCCTCCGGGTCGTCAGGGTCATCCCTGATGCGGTTGCGCACCTCCTCCCGGGTGAACACCCCTACGCTGTTCTGACTCTCAGCATTGACTGGTTTACCATGCCGGAAGAACTCCTGGGTCAAGTTATAGACCTGCCAGAGAGACCCGAGAGACTGAAAACACTCCCTCATCTCACCTCCACCTCAGGGCTAACGGTCCCGGTACTTCCCAGGTGTCCCCAGCTACAGCCAGCCTGCGACCCCTCTCCCCTTGGTGCATCACCGTGGTGCTCAATGCCACAGTGTGACTCAACAGGGTCATGGTTCGAGGGTGGCAAGCTCCCCCAGGCAACCAGCCTCCTCCAGGCACCAGCCTCCAAGGCCGCCTGGGCTGCGAGGGAGGTGTGATGGGCCCTGGAGGCCCTGTTGCTGAGCCCTTGCTTAGAAAAGTGAAATATTTGGTGTCTACAGTTCATGGGAAAGGAACTGCCCCTCGTGGGCTCTACACGGCCAAGCGGAGCACCGCTTCAGCACCCAGATCTGCACACATTTCCCTTTTCCAAGAACCAAAGGCACAAACCCCTCCCCTGCCACCTCTGCCCAGGCATATCTGCTTCGCTTTCTCCTAAGAGGGCAGTCTGGAATGGTGACCTGGCCACTGTGTTCGGTTTATTTGTTTTTTTAACCCTCACTCGAGGACATTTTTTCATTGCTTTAAGGGAGACAGAAAGGGAAGGGGGGGACAGGCAGAAAGAAACACCGACGTGAAAGAACACTGATCAGTTGCCTCTCATACGTAACCCAACCAGTGACTGAACCCGCAACCTGTGTATGTGCTCTGACCGGAAATCAAACCTGCAACCTTTCTGTCTACGGGACAACGCTCCAGCAAACAGAGCCATACTGGTCAGGGCCTGGCCAGTGTCTTGAGAGATGGGGAGCAACAGGAGCTCTGAAGTCCGATCTCCCAGCAGGTGCTGCCTGGCCCTGCTCACATCCACACAGGGTGCTCGCTTTACTGAGGACTCACACTCAGGTAAAAAAGAAAGCCGTGGAGGGGCAGGCACGTACGTGGAGGGCAGGGAGGCCCCAGTGTGCCCAAGAATGGAAGTGCGTTCCACAGGCATATCTTGTGAAGAACTTCAACCCACATCTCACCAACAGAAAGAAATGAACGACCTCTTGGGTAGGGGTCCTGCCCTTCCTGCCTGCCTGGTATATCACCCCCACCAAACACTGGGCAGGTTTTCCAGAGGAAAGGAAGCCAGCCCTGGGTCAGACATGGGATTCCCCAAAGGCAAGGTCCAGGCCCCAACACTCATCAACACATGTTTACTGGGCTCTTTGCCAGACACAGGTTGTAAAAGTGAACCAGACGGACAGTCCTGAATGTCTGCCCTCACTCCAGCTGGAGAGACATCATAAAACATGCTACAGCGGGACAGAGCCTGGGAGTTGTGAGATCAGCCCAGACAGCCTTGGACAGTCAGGAGACAGCCAGGTTGGCAGTGGGAGGGAGAGGGAAAGTGTTTCAGGCAAAAGGAACAGCATACTCAAAGAAGAAAGAGAGGGAGAAGGGGAGAGAGAGAGCGTAAGATGCACTGTGTTCAAAGCGGTTCAGTGTTGCTGGCGTGAGCAGCGAGGAAAGAGAGAGCTGCCAGAGATGGCTCTGGAAAGGCAGGCAGGGGCCGGGGCACGAAGGACCAAGGGTCTTGTCAAGACCTCTGGCATCACGGAAGGGTTGTGAGCATGACCACACGCCCGCTCTCCCTCCCTGAACACTGGCCAATGCAGGCTCCTTGGCCAGGTGTGTTTCCCTTCAAAAGCGCGCATCTGTGGGAATGACATCGCCCTTTAACCCAGGCCTGGTACGGACCCTCAGGCTGCAGAGCGGAGGAAGGGAGGTGGCACTGCCCACCCTAGCCATTCCACTCGAGGAAAAGGCCACCACATGCGAGAGAAAAATGAATTAAGCATGCCTCTGAAGTACCAAATATAAAGAAGTAAATGAGTTAAATTGCTTATTTTTTCCCCTGCAGTCACAGATGCTTAAAATGCCCAGCTGAGGAGCAACAAATTTAGTAACAAATTTAGTCCACCTGCATGACTCTGTGTCAGCCGCCAAGCAAGACAGACATAACTGAACATGGGCTTTTCATATGGGTACCGTCTCCTGACCTGGGTTAAGTGACATCTTCCCAATGTGACCCAAGGGGAATGGGACAAGCCTGTAAGAGCTAATACTCACCCCAATTCTCATGAAGCACTTTTCATCAGAATCTCATTTAATCCCCATGATACTATATAGTAGATAAAACTATGTCCATTTTGCAGACGAGGAAAGTAAGGTTCAGAGAGGCTAAATAACTTCCTCGAGATTACACAGCTAATACATGGTAGAGGCTGGTATTTGAGTCTATGATACTACTGCAACTCATTTATTTGTTAACCAAGAAAATGCATTCCAATGAGAAGCCCTTCAAAGTCACCACCTTTGGAGGGAGGCTGCATATTTGTCATGAAACCACCCCCAAGCAGGCTTCACATGCTTACAGCCCACGTCTCTGGAAGGGCCTCCGGGACTGGCTAACAGCCACATAGGGAGATCTATCTCTGGACCTCATCGTCCACACCTCTGCCCTCAGACCCCAGCATCGCCACCCAGACTGATAGCCCACCTAATCCATCCTACTTTCTACGGCTCACACTCTTAGATTTCACACATCAAAACCACAAGCAGAAGTTCACGATGATCTGCTTTTAAGGACATTTAGAAGAACAAGTAAGTCATGGACCCTGAAAGTAATTCTCAAGAGGCATCCAAGCTCGAAACACTCACAACCTGAGAATCAAAGCATTACTGATTCTCAGTAGAGCAGGAAGTTGCATATTGAAGGATACTAGTTCTTATCTACTCATTAATAATTGACTCTCACACTGGCTGGGGTGGCTTAGTGGATTGAGTACCAGCCTGAGAACCAAAGGGTTGCCAGTTCGATTCCCAGTCAGGGCACATACCTGGGTTGTGGGCTAGGTCCCCAGGAGGGGGCATGCAAGAGGCAACCACACATTGATGTTTCTCTCCCTCTTTTTCTCCCTCCCTTCTCCTCTCTCTAAAAATAAATAAATATCTTTTTTAAAAATTTAAAATAAAAATAAGCAATTCGGTCTCTTTGCACATGTGTGAAAACACACAATATCAAGGGATTGTACACAACATACCTTGTGGGTTCACAAACATTAAGTCAGTCTCAGTAAGCAGGGATTACCCCAAAATAAGCATCATTTCTCCATTCCCATGCCCAAGAGACATAGAAAATGTAAAATTGGTGTTTTTTGGCCAATTTACGGACCTGGAATAAAGGATCTTTATACTATAAATGACAAGGTATCAGAGGGCAGAGCCTACATGTTACCTTGCTTGTCCAGTGCAGTTCACAGCACCACTGAAAGATACTAAAAATATTAACATTTTTAAAAACCTGAATAAGACAAGGATATATGCCACTTCTACCCAACATTGTACTGGCGATACTGGCCAATGCAATAAGGCAAGAAAAATAAATGGTCTTAGGCTGTGCTGTCCAATACCGTAGCCACTAGACACCTGTACCAAGTTAAAATTAAATTAAATTAAATTAAATTAAATATTTACTTACTCAGTTTACTAGCTACATTTCAAGAGCTCAAGAGCCACGTGTGGCTAGTGACTACAATACTGGATAGTACAGGTATAAGACATCTCCGTTACAGTGGGACGTTCTATTAGACAATGCTGGTCTGAGGATCAGAAAGGAAAAAAACAGAATTCTCATTTTTTGTATAGAATTATAGACATGATATTCCAAAACATTATTAGAATATAAATTAACATATTAATAGATATAGTATTAGAATTAAAATAATAATTTACCAAGGTAGCTAAAGTCAATATATAAAAAATCAGTTATAGTTCTATATACCAGGAACAACCAGAAAATAAAGTTTTTTTAAATTACCATTTACAAAAGTATCCAAAAGCAATAACAACAATCACCACCTAAGTATCTAGTAATAAATCTAATTAAAGGTGTTTACAACCTTTCTGAAGAAATATTTAATCATGTGTACCAATAATCTCTTATCTAGTAGTTCTCCACTCATCATCATTCTATCCACAAATTGTCCTGATGTTCCAAATGCAGGATCCAGGGAGAGTGCAAGGATATGACCAGGATCTTAGAAGGCCCCAGCAGGTCACTTGACTCCCTCCACACTGCCAAGGTGCTCCCTGCCCCCATACTCTATGCCTAGCTGCCCTGCTAACATCTCACCTCGTTGTATAAATCGCTGAATTCCTCAACCACGTCCTTCGGGATCCTGCGGCCATGGTTGGTAAGGTAGCAAGCCACGCCATTCTTGGAGTAGAGGCTGATGCGGCCCACGCTGCGCTCCCCATCAGTTGTCTCTTCCAGAAGGCCATTGGCTTCTGCTAGATGATAGATGGGATTCCCCTGGGAGCCATGGATCCAGGTGGCTCCCAGCTCAAAGGTGGTGTGTCCTGATGATGACAGCAATAAGCTCTTAGAGGTGTGGAAACCTTAGAGGTGTGGAAACTTCTTCAGAGAGGCCTAGAACACTGCCTCACCCCCTTCCTCTAGAAGGATCGCTCCACCCCCACAACAGAGCAGGACGGGTATTAGGGTCACGCTCTGGCAACCAACCAAAGTTTTCAGTGAATGAATGACACTTGAAAGCTGAGATAACTGCCACCCCAAATGACTCAGTGATTTGCCCCAGAGTCACCACACCAGAATAATTAGAGGTGGGCAGACCAGAGGGCACCAAAAGCTGAGAACCCAGTGCCATCTCCAATGGGTTCCTCATGGTCACTGGGAGCATTTATTACTAATCCTTCTTTAGAGCCTCAGGCTTGGGGCTCCCCAAAGAATCTTGCCTGGTTGGAACTCCCAACAGGAGCAGAAGAGGGCCAGCATCCCAGAGACCCCAGTAAACCCCAGGGCACAACAGGGAGCTCCAAGTCACACAGTCACTGGGAATTGATGTCCAGGCATGTGGTATCCTTCCTAGCTCCAAACACTCAGCAAAGCAGGAACAAGGGGAACACTGCAAGGTCAGAGCCCCACCCCATCCCCAGGCTCTGCCAGGAGGTGGGGCAACCCAGAGCAGGCCCCAACCTGAGGATACTTCCTGCCCTCTCTCACATGCTCCTCTGCCTGTGTCATCCTTGCTACACCCCTGCATCCAAAAGGTACTGGTTACTATCTCCAGGTCCACACCCCCAACCCCCGAGTGTCCTTGGGGCCTCTCACTCTTGACCCCTGCTCTTACTACTGAGATTCACAGCTACCATCGCACACTGCAACAAGTCCAACAGCAGCCTGGGCTTTCAGCCGTGGGTGTCTCATACACATCACACACAGGTATGACCTTGCCTAGACACGTTCTCCCCTCTCCTGGCAGGTCTGCCTTGGTGTTCCTCACATATGCCATTGTACAAGTACTGCCTCGGCCTTCTCACTGCTACCCAACTCCCCGCATCACTGGAGACCCACTCACCTCCCTCCCCTGGGTGAGTCTTCCTGCTGGGCTGTGCGTCCTCACAGCCTCCCGAAGCCCCATCTCTTCCTGCTCGCTGCCTGTCCCATCACTTCACTGCACAGCATGTCTCACAGTCAGCTACCACGGAAATGGGGCTACTTGTCCTCACGTGTTCTGCTTCTCTGTGACTCTAAATGTTTTGTCAAAACTCAAAAACCACAAAGGCAGCAGCCCCTTCTCTAAGACTCTCGGTGAGCCAATCAGGTATAAAGCAAAGAATCCCACGCTTTCCTGTTGTCCATCTCTAGGTTTACAAATGCCTTGGATGGCACCTCCTCCTTACTGCTGACACTCTCCTGTGTGTGCTGTGTGTGCCAGGTGAAGACAAGTGCAAATTCACGGACGCCATCCAGTAAATTCTATAGGGGAAGACTATAGACTAGCATGATCAAAGTCTCTGAAAGAAGAGAGAAGGTCCCCATGTGTCCTCAACCTTGCTTAGTCTAAGCCTGACCACCTATTTCTCTTGTCCCATTCATCAAAAATGGGCACACAGAGCCCGGCTGGTGTAGCTCAGTGGATTGAGCGCGGGCTGGGAACCAGAGGGTCCTGGTTCGATTCCCAGTTGGGGCACATGCCTGGGTTGTGGGCCAGGTCCCCAGTGAGGGCCATGTGAGGAGCAACCATACATTGCTCTTTCTCCCTCCCTTCTCCTCTCTCTGAAAATAAATAAATAAAATCTTAAAAAAAAAAATGGGCACACAGAATCTGCTCAGCCTTGCTGCCCGTGAGGGAATAGACACAAAATCCTATGGTCAATGTAGCCCTCAGTGTATGGTTCCTACCTGCTCATCCTCTCAATGGTCAGAGCCCCTGGCTGGGGAGCCCTGGCCTCCAGCTGCATTTCAGGCCATTCTCCATCTTCTAGGACCCTGGCATAACGTGCTATGACACAATGTTACCCCCTGGGGTGAGTCTCTTAACCCGGCTCCTTTCTCCAGAGTTCTCATTACTCTGCAACCTGGGCAGACCCTCTTCCCAGACAATCCTAAGGCCCGTCCATCACCCACCAGGAGGCCTCAAATCCCCTTCCACCTCCACTGCCCCGAGCTTCTATTGTCCCAGTTAACACTCAGTCATAATACATTAATTCACGCTCAAAAGTTAATGACTAATAGAAGCTCACAGAATTCCTTCTTGTGAAATAGAAACTGGTCCATCCACAATGAAGAGAGTTTGATTCTGGCTATCCCCTCCCTCCTAAACATTGTGAATCCCAGGTCACACTCCAAAAAGGCAGGCCAAAACCCTATCCTGCCTACCTCAGAGGGCTAGTGGGACGGGCCATGGAAGCTTATGGAAAACATCCAGGCAACATGCATGACGGAACACTTACCCCAGAGAAGAAGCGAAAATAATGAGGTTTTGTGCAGGGTCAAGGCACTGGGGGCCAAGAGGTGGCACTCACCGAGTTTCACGCTCTCCACACGGCCTCCGATGCGGCTAGAAGCCTCAAGCACAGTGACATCCGTGAAGCCCTGCTCCAGAAGCGCTTTGGCTGCAGCCAGGCCAGCCAAGCCAGCACCGATCACCACCACGCGAGGCTGTCCCCTTCTCCGAAGGCCACGACTGAGAGGGTCATCCGCACTGTCGCCACTGGATTCACAACTTTGCATACCGTCCGCACTCGCCTCCTAGAAACCTGCGGGCAGCGGGGTGTCACAGCTCACCCACGTGCCTTCACTTCCCGTCGGCCCCAAGGGGCACTCAGGGGCTCTGCCCTCCAGGGGAGACCTTGAGCCCTCCCTGCCCTCCTCAAGGCCCTGGAAATAAGAGCCATCTCCAAAGGATGTGAGAGGGAAGAAGAGACACAGGGAAGGAGAAAGGAATGAAGGGATGCATCATGGGCCCCCACAAGCAAGCTGGAAAGCTGGGGGCCCACTTTGAGCCCCTGAAAGCCATCAATCCCATCCAAAACCTGTTAGGCACTGCTCCTTCCCCAAGGCTGAGATACAAAAGCCAGCCAGGAACAGGGTGACCAAGAAGGCCAAAGTCAAGAGAAACTGACTCCAGCACTGCTGACCCTGGACCAGCTGGGCCCGGCACAGCTGCCGTGGTTCAGCTCACACCAACCCAGGGATGCTCACACCCACCCCAGATACTTACACACACAGCACTGGACCCTCGGCTCTCCCTCCCTCGCCTAGCTCTTCCCCGGCACTCTCTCCTCTCCTCTGGATTTCTATTGGCCTTTCACAGCTTCAATGAGGTGGCAATTTGGTGGGAAGGACATAGTACTGCCCTCCCCCGAGAAATGCCACAAGGCCAGTATTGGATGAGCCTCTGCTATTCCGGGTAGACCTCTGGTTGTTTTCCCCAGCCACCCAGCCCCTCAGCCACCGCAAAGCAGCCAGGAGCCCAGGAAACAGCGGACCGTGAGGACCCGTGGCACCAGAGGCCAGACATCAAATTGACAGTTACACTAAGCCAGCTTGCTCAGAGACGCCAGGCGAGGGAGCTGATGGCTAGGAGGCCAAGGGGGTCCCTGAATCTGGCCCAAGGGCTGGGAGAGGCCACCCTCCTATTCCCAGAGGGACCACAAAGGTCTGAAGGTGTCCATGGGTCACCCCAGGCCACTCAGCTCTGATTCTGTCCCTGTTCCTTTCCTGACCCAAGCAACTTAGGTTCCAGTTGCCTTTGCTGAGGTTTCAGTGGCAGGAGCTGCAGATTCTAAGAGCACCCAGGACCTAACAACAGGGAGTAAACGCAAGTGGGAGGGGGCTGCTGGGTGGCAGACAGAGGGCATCTAAAAAGCTGTCACCTGCACCTAATGTGGCATTTCCACCAACTAGCCACGCTAAAGAATGTCCATAGCAGGTCTATTCATAATAGCCAAAGCCTAGAAACAACCTAAAGGTCCGTCCACAAGACAACGGATAAATGTATTGTGCTATGTATAACATCCATGCAAAGGAATGTTCTCGGCAATCATCTCAACATTACATTGGGCAAAAGCAGTCAGAGGTAAAAGAGCTCATACTCTAGGACTCCGTTCACTTAAAGTTCGAGAAGAGGTCAAATCAATCTGTGATGACAGAAGAGAGACGGTGGGAAGGATCCTGAAAAGGGTGAGGAGGGAACTTTCTGGGGTGGAGGCACATTTATCTTGGTCTGGGTGGCGGTTACAATGTACGCAAGAGGATCCACAGAGCTGGACATGTAGCATGGGTGCCATTCCCTGCCTGCGTGGGCACACTCAGTAACCGTTCAGATACCCATTCCTGGCTCCCTATAAAAAAATAAATAAAAGCTGGCACACTGACTTCCTTCTCCGCACATTTCAAGGTCCAGTAAAGGGGTCTTTTTCCCAAAATGCTCAGGTTGAGAAGCTGCTCCTCACGTCTCCCCCCATACACTCCAGCTGCCCACACCACATCTGGGCATGGGCTGCCCCCAAGTGCCCTCCAAAGCCCCCAGCCCCAGGTCAACTGGGTGCAGAAATGATCTCCCAGAAGGCCAGAAGGTGGTGCCCAAGGCCCAGAGCTCCAAGGAGGGGCTGGACAATTCAGACTCGTGCCCCGCCCCTCTCCAGGACAGCTGGTATCTCGGCTTTCCCACTCCCCCTCCCTCCTCCTTCAGTCCTTTTGTCCCTCCACCACCCCCTACTCCCCCCCCCAGCCCCTCCTGACGTTCCGTCCACCCCACAAGGGGGTCAGGGCTGGCTGGAGTCCTTTCCTCCCCTCCCCCTTCCGCCCCCCCAGGCTCTCCAAAGGGAAGTAAACCTAGAGGTGAGGGTGTGGCTGCCCGTACCCCCTCCCAGGGCATCCAGCAGGTCTGTAAACACACGGCGTGGGGGTGCTCAGAGTGGCCGCTGACGCCACCACTGCTGGGCACCCAGAGATGAGCGACTGGATGTGGCTCTGCTGCCCTCGCTGCTCCCACGCCCCAGGTCCCCAGGGCTGGGTACATGCTCGTTTCTGGGCCTCCATTCCCACCCCCAGCCCTAGGCCACATACCCCCCAATAATCTCTTTTACACAATAAAGGGGTGGGACCAATGCAGTGGTTCTCAAACCTTATTGGTGGAACCTCATTTCAAAAAGCTCCTGTGGGGCCCAGAGTGTGGCTGGGATGAAAGTGGGGGACCCGCCCCCACTGAAGTCTCATCACAGAACCCCCCCAGGCTCCCTGGGCACCACACCTAAAAACCCAGGTCTAAATGAGCTGCTACCTCGGGCAGCAGGTCTCAGGGAAGAATGCCTGGGGCGGCAGCACCCGCTTCCCAGCAGCTGCCTGGACTTCCTTCTCTCTGAAGTGGCCGGCTTGTCCTCCCTACATTGCTGTGACCATCAAACAAGGCCCTAGAGGATGTCACAACACTGTCATCATTTTCATGACTTTCTCACGTGTGAAAATCATTTGTCAAGTTCTGTAGCTAAATTATGAGCAGGCTGTCTTTGGGGCCCGGTTCAGGAACGGACTGTGGGAAATGCAGGCAGGCAGCTTGCCTTTAAAATGAACACAGAAAGAGCCCTGGCTGGTGTGGCTCGGTTGGTGGGAACGCCCGGTACACCAAAAGACTAAGGGTTCAATACCAGGTCAGGGCACATACCTAGGTTGTGGGTTCAATTCCCGTTAGGGGAGACTACCAGAAGCAGCTAATCAATGTTTCCGATGTTTTTCTGTTATATCAATGTTTGTTTCTCTCTCTCTCTTTCTCTCTCTTCCCCCCCAGCCCCCCTCTAAAAATAATGAAAACATAACCTCTGGTGAGGATAACAAATACACAAATAAATAAATGTTTAAAATGAACACAGAAAGAATCCTGAGTTCCCGGTTATCAGAGACCTGGAACTCGGACAGGCATCACACATGGGGTGCCACAGTGGAAACAGGTAAGTGGGGCCACAGCGGTCACCTGACTCTCACAACTAATTCCAGATGGGCCTGTCAACCCCTGGGACCCCCAAGAAGCCGGAGAGGCCACTCACACAGCCCACGGAGGGCAGAGAGATAAGCTGCCCCGTTCCCCATATCAGCCTTTGCTGCCAACACGCCCTAGGGTCCAAACTGAAAGGGAGAGAGAAAACTGCATGGAGGGGACACCTACTGAGTGCTGGACCCTCTGCTAAATGCTGAACTGGGCCTTCAGGTGCTGTGTCATCTGACCTGGGGGCGGGGGGAGCAACGTGTTTGTCGCGGCTTGCGTCATCTTTCCCTTTCAGATTATGTTTTAATTTTGTGAGAAAAATGCCTTGTTGAGGAAGAAGAATCACTCAACGCTCCTCCGTGCCTGCCTGCCCGCCCTTCTGTAGGCTTGGAGGAATAAATAAATAAATAACAAACATCCGCTCCTTGATCTGTATGCACAGGAGAAACGGGACACCCTGTACTTTTCGAGCAGATAAAGGAGAGAAGAAAAAAGTGCTGGCTCAGCCAGGCAGGGAGGAGGAGGCGTGGTGGGGAGGAGAGAGGCGGGAGGCACAGGGCACAGCACTGGCCTTCTTGTTCCTGCTTCTACAGCAAAACGGGGGTGGGAGCCTGGGGACCCCATGTCCCTAAGCAGGCCAAGCCTGGTGAGCTTCAAGAAATCAGGCCAGACTCTGCATGAAAGCCTCGCCGCCATGCAAGATGCCCCAGTGCCCTGGTGCCCCTCCCCCCACCCTTCTTCCCATTCTGGCCTGCGGGCCACCACTCCCGGTGCCACCCAGAGGCCACGCTGCCCCGACTGGCCTGCCCGAGAAGCCCAACAGGAAAGAGGGCAGCAGGGGGCGGAGTGAAGAAACAGGGAAGAAAAACCCTGTCCCGTGGCAGGGTCACCAAAGGAGGATGGATGAAGACTGGGAGGCCACCCAATGGGAACAGGCTCCAGCAGCCAAGCACGTGTCCACTCCCCCACCCCACCCCCTTCTCTCAATGTCCCCACCAGTTGCATTTGTCATCCTGAGATTCTCCCTCCAAGAACTGCCTCCTAATTGTCAATTACTGGAGACATGTTTTAGTCCTGGCCTCCCACATCTGACCCTGCCCATCCCCTCTTGGAAATGCCCAGAACGGAGCTGGGGGCATCACACACCTCCTTACACTTTCCCCATCGCGGTTAAAAGCACTGGAGTGCCAAGCACTCCCAGGCTCAAAACTGAGGGCATCCTTCATGGAAGACCCACCCTTATCCATCGGGTCAAGCCACATCAACCCCACAGCCCCAAAAACTATGACCTCCACTTTGAACTTCCCCAGGCAGCGGCCTGCCTCCTCCGCCTGAACTGCACTCCTGCAGAATTGCTCAGCCATCCCCTCAAATTGACCAGGCCTCTCATTGACCAGGAATAAATTCTAGCCATTTCCTGAGCACCTACAATGCACCAGGCATGAGGAAGGCCTTAGCCCTTGACCCTCTGATCCTAGCTAACCTTTCTGGCTTCAGTTTTCACTCACCTCTCAAATATACACACATACCCCAGCTTCACCAAAGCCTTGAGCATCCCCAGCGTAGCCCCGCTGAAGGCCCGTGGGAGACATCCCCTGCCGTACGCGTCGGCGAAGCTGGCTCTCGGTTCTCTTACACGCTCACCTTTGAGCAGGCAGCTGTGCATGGGCAGCTGTGTGGCTGCATAGTTGTCTGTTACATGAACAGTATACCAGCAAGGCCTATTCCACTGATGTTTCCCAAAGCAACAGACACCCTGGAAATGTGAGTTCCTGGTACCGGTTCTGCTCTGCAACCTGGCCCCTGCCTATTCTCAAAGCATGGGCATCTCACCCCCAGGAAATCCTGTTGCCTCTTATTCCAGAATGAGGCTACAGCCCCATGATCACCGAGCAGGGCCACGGCCCCAGGCTAGATTGATGACCCCTCCCCAAGCCTGGGAGTCAACTGCAAGGAAGGTCAGTGGTCCAGCTCAGCACGGGGTGCCCCTTCCTCCTCAGTGTTGGAGTCCACTTCCCCCTCCCCCAACAGTAGCCACGACAACAAAGAGCCAGCTCCCCAGGTGCCCTTCCAAATTCACCCCTCGGAAGAAACAAAAGAGGTCTACACTTCCTTGGCTCCCCTCTGAACACAGGCTACTCCCAATCGTGTCTCTTCCTGCCCTTTTCTCAAGGTCACCCACGTGAAAGACCCAAAGGAGCAGAGCATGGCCAAGGCAGCTGGCCCACCTGACTCACCCCGCAGGGTCCAGCCTCCACCAACTGAAGCTGTCCAAAACAAGCCCACCCCTTCCAACCAGCAGGCTCCTCCCCTCCTCTAACCCCAGGACTGCTGGTGTGAGCCCTCCCAGGGCTGGGGGTGGGGGGGCCACCTGCACCCCTCCCAACCAACCTTGGGGAATTCCAAGTCCCTCCTCCCAACCCATACTCCTAGTGCTTAAGGGCAGCAGCCCTACCTCAGTTTCCCTGGAGGGACCCCTCTGCCTCAGGCTTCCAACAGGAGGGGAGGGGTGGGGGGGCTTTCAAGGAAAATCTCTTTGGACTGCCTGGCAGGTCTGGGGAGGGATTTGGATTCTCTAGGGGCCCCCCAGACAATGCAATTATTCTTCAGATATAAAAACACCCAGAAATCCCAGACCAGCTGCTTTGCACAGTGGCCCAGACAAAGGGGCTCTGTGTCTGCCTGCAGGGCTCCTCCCACCCCTCAACCCCAGGAAGGGGCTGGGCCTGAACTCCTCACAGCCAGACCCTCCCCAGTCCTCCTCGCCCAGGCTGGCCAGCCAGGAAGTGAAAGAGGCAGGAGAGCTGGGCCAGGCCTGGCCAGTGACTGATGGTGGGGCGGGGGAGGGTCAGATACAGGACAGGGACAAAATTGTGAGTCCAGGAGACACAAGGGAAGGGAGAAAACACTGGCCTGGGAGCCCAGAGACCCAGGTCCCAGCTCAGTCTCTCCCTTACCAGGTGACCCCTTCTCTGGTCCACACATCTGGACTCACCCCATGGACACAGCACATCTGTACCCCTGGACACACTTGTCGAAGTCCCATTGGATGCTTAACTGCCTCCTTTAGCCTTCAAGCGTTCCCATCTGTAAAATGGGGTCAGGTACAGCTACCTGGTAGGACTGCAAGGGCCACCTCAGAGAGGGCAGGAGAGGGAGGAAGGTCCCGAAGAGACTACTACAGAGGTGAAAGCCACCTCTCCTAGGGCCCAGAGCTTCATTGCAGTTGAGAAACCCCAGCCTTCACATGAACTCAGACCCCAGCCTCGGCCTGGGCCCCAACCCTAATGCCAGACTGGACCTTGAGCCTGACATCAATCTGGCTCTACAATGTCTCTACCCCCAACACCATCTCCACCCCCAACCCTGTCTCCACCTACCCAGTTCTGGGGGTTGGGCCAGGTCTCAGAGATGGGGGCCATTGGCCAAGCCCAAGCTCATACAAGGGAGGTGTGGGTGCCTCATTCCCTCAGCCTTTGGGTGAGCAGCCCTCCCTCACAAGCCGAGGTGCAGAAGGGCTGGGGGCGGGGGTGGGGGGCGCCCTTCATCCTTCCTGGCATTCAAACTTCTCTCCAAGCACAGTGTCTTGTTGGCCACATCTCTCCCCCAAACCAGATGGGTCAAGCCCCTAAAACACAACTGTAAAAGCCTTTTCAGAAGCGGGGAGCCTGCACTACACGGAGAGAGGCAGCCCTAGACTGGGTGTTCGGGGGGACACGGGTGGCAGGAGACTGTCATTCTTGGGGAGGTGAGCACTCTGGGCCAGCCTGCATCTCCCAGGATGCTCCGCCAGGCCGGAGATTCAGACGGACTGCTCAAGGGACCTCAGCTTACAGCTGCCTGCAGGGCCAGACCCTGAAGACCACCCGCCTCTGTCTGGAAGCCTGGTTGTGGACAGAGGGGAGACAAACCTGGGGAGAAGCCCGAGAAAGGGTAGGGCGTCTCTGACGGGCAGAACGCTCAGCTGGCAGCCTTGATGACTGACTGCGCAGCCGGAGAGAAAAACAGGCGGGGATGGGCCAGGACAGAGCCTAGGACTGAATTTCTGTCCCCATGCCCACCCCCAAACAGCTCTACCCTAAGCTCCATCCTAGAGACTTCACCTTCAGCAAAAACAAGTGACAACAGATCAAATCAACTGCTGGTCTTGATGGCTTCTGAACACCCGTGAACCTTTCAAAACCCGGGCCAGCCCCATGGCTCAGCTTCTGTCTCTCACCCCACCTCCTCACACCCCATGGCCTTGCTTCCCACCTCCGTGTATGTTTACCTGCGGACGTGTGTCTGGCAAGGGAGGCAGTCACCTCTCTGCCAGCAGGGCCCACGTTCTTCCACTCAGATCCCAGATCTTAACAGAGGCAGGAAAACCCCATTTCCCTCGGCCCAGAGCGAAGTCAGGGTCTTAGACAGGGACCATGCCAACCCTGGACAGGCCTGGAGGAAAAGAAATTGCCCAGACAATAACGTCTACTCCTCACCAAGTGGCCTTTGGAGAGTCCATTGGTTTGAGCCTCGGTTTCCCCATCTTAAAAATGGGAGTAATCACTCCTACCCTGAGCAAGGCCAGCGCTGACCCCAGACCCAATTAGCCAGCCTCATATGCCCCCCAGGAAAGTCCTAAAGGCACAGGTTTCACTGTGGCTCCCTTTAGCTATCTTCAGGGTGAGATCCCCGCAGCCTGGATTCCCTACCTCCGAGCAGAACCTGACCCCTCAGCTCAGAACCCCCTCCAGGAAGCCAGCCACCACAGAACTGTGAGAGACCACAGAGCTGGTCCACTGTCCTCGCAGACGGTGTTATTGCGCAACTGCCTTGGGCGTGGGCAGGAGAAGGAAGACGGTCAGTGGTACTCGGGCCCTCATTCCCTGGGAGGAAGTTCTCCTAAAAGGGCTGAACCTAGAGAGAAAACCCGCCTCAAAACCAGGGCGCCAGCCATGTTCTGAACCCCCCAAGTCACCAAGGCCCTTGAGGAACCTCAGACACACACAAACATAATCACAAACACACACTTTGTTGTTTCACTTGATGACACAACTTGATAAATAGTCCCCTCCTTTGGGGACACCTTACAAAGCCGTGGTTTTCGTGCAGGCTCCGGGGCCCGGCCACTTGTTGAGCACCAGCGGTGCGAGTCTCTACCACCGATTAGGCGAGCAACCCGAGCTTCGGTCTCCTCGGTGGCAGAGTGGGGGTAAACGGGTGGGTGCCTGCCTCACGGGGTTCAGTGTGGCCATGCAGACAGCTTAGCTCACGGCCGGCACGATACAGCGATGGGTTTCATATTTATATTCCTACAGGCCCAGGGCCACATACCAGGGGGGTGACCATGGGGAGGGCCGAGCCAGGACACAGGATGTGGTGGGGGCGTGGCGAAGTCCAGCGAACAGAGAGGTCGTAGGCCCTACCGCGTGCCGATTCCATGACCTCCAGGCCTCAGAGAACACCCCACTCTGCAGTGGCCCTGCTACGACCTGATGACACGGGGCGCACAAAGGACTAAAAGAGAAGCCCCCGCCCCAGCTCCAGGGAAGCTCTGTGAGGCTGCAGGTGTAATGACAGCAATCTGAGTGGTCATGTCTCCAGCCTCCGAGACGGCCCTCAACGCCTCTTGCTTCCGAGTACCTGTGCCTTAATCTAGCGCCCTCCCAACGGACCCGCGTAACCAACAGGACGTTGTAGAAGTGATGGAGTGCGGCTTCCGAAACTAGGCCGTAAACACGTTGTGCAAGTCCCATACGACTTAACTCACGTGGAATATGATGAACAAAATAAACTAACACGCAAAATGAAAACAGACTCATAGATACAGAAAACAGACTGACAGCGGTCGGAGGGAAGAGGGGCTGGGGGGTGGGCGAAAAAGGTGAAGGGATTTTAAAAATTCAAACTCAGACAACGGTCCGGTGATCACCAGAGAGAGAGGGGGCGGGGGAGGTAGAAGAGGGTGCGGGGGATAAATGGGGATGGAAGGAGATTTGGCGGGGGGTGGCGAGCACACAATACACACACAGATGATGTGTGATAGAAGTGCGTGCCTGAAGCCTATGTAATTTTATTTACCAATGTCACCCCAATAAATTAAATAAATTAAATCTATAAATAAAAACACATTGTGGCTTCCACCTTGCTCTCTTGGACCGATTCCTCAAGAAGCCAGTCACCACGTCCCGAGGCCACTAAAGCGGCCCTATGGAGAGGCCCATGAGTCACGGAGCTGAGTCTTCCTACCAACGGACAAACCCTGGTGCCAAGCACGTGAGTGACCCACCTTGGAAGCAAACCTCCGCCCCAGCCAAGCCTTCAGATGACTGCAGCCCCGGGCACAGGGTAACTGTTACCTCCTCAAGGGTCTTGTGCCAGAAACACCCAACAAAACTGCTCCCAAGTTTCTGACCCACAGAAAGTGTGAGGGTGATGTTTCTTGCTGTTTTACACTAGTAAGTTTTGGGGTGGCTTGTTACACAGCAAGAGGTGACTGACAGAGTCAGCACTTCTGTCTCCCAGGGAACCCCCACAGGGCGGGGACCCTAGGCAAACTCGCCGTTCCACTCAGGGCCACTGCTCCCTCTGTTGTGACATTCAGGGCTGGGGTGGAGTGAGCAGAGAGCCTGGCCCAGGCTCCACCACTTACAAGGCCCAGGAGACAGGAACTCCTTCCCAGCCAGTGCAGTGGACTCATGGGGGATTTTTATAAATGACTGATACCCAGCCCCCACACTGGAGACCCGAAGAAGACAGCTAATCTAATCAGACTGTTGGGGTTGGGGTCCCGGCATGGACATATTTTTAAGGGCCCTCCATGATGCTAATGTATGGCCAAGGTGGAGAACCACTGCTCTACCGCAGACTCCAAATGCAGACTCCAGGCCAGCCCAGGGACATCGTGCCTGCTGTGCAGACCAGGAGGAGGCAGAGAGAACAGCAGGCCAGGCAGTGCCCAAGATCCACTTCCCTTCCCCCAGCTTAAGCTGAGGGTCTCCCTCTATCCCCACTCCCTTGCAGCTGCCCAGACCCCCAAGTCTCTAATGCACCTCAAGCTAGGCAGGGCCAACCTCTGTCCTTGGGGACTGCTCCCTTCAAGAGGACCCAGGGTACAGGATGGGATCTGGCTCTGAGTGATCTTGGGGAAGACTCCATTCCTTCATCTGAAAAGTGAGAACTAGCACCACACTTGCTCTGCCCTCTAAGGGGTCCTAGGCTCCTCCTCAGACACCTTCAGAAAGGTTTCTAAGTTTTGTCTCCCCCAAGGCACAGCCCCGGGGAGAACAAGGCAATGGATTAAACAAACAGGTACACAGCCAGTTAACTCCCAGGTACAACCTGCTGTGATAAGAATCTGATAAGGATCACAACGAAGAATGTGGGAGGGGCACCTAAAAGGGGCAGGGAGAGGGTTCAGAGAAGATTTCTAGGGGGGCAGAAGTGAGCCCCAGGCAGGGGAGCCTGTGTGTGCAAAGTCTCAGCACTGCTTTCCCCTCCCCCTGGGGAATCACCCTGCAAACCCCAGCCCCACTTTTTTCAGGTGGCCGCTCACCTGACCTGAGCCACGGTGCAGGCATGGGGGGCTTTCCCTGAGCTCCCCCAAGCTACTCAGACACACGTAAGCTTACCCCCATGGGGACGCCCAAGAGAAAGGGCAGAATGGCCCCGCCTCCCCAGATGGCACGAGACCCCACGGGCAGTGCGGTGTGCAGAGTGGCCCCCTCCGAGCCCCACGTTATCAGGCATCACCTGCAGCCCCCACCATCCAGAGGAAGTGGGAGGAGGTGGGCAGAATGCTCACGGTCACTCGGCGACAGTACAGGCACTGCAGGGCCAGTGCACGGTGTGGCGAGAAGTCTGAGGGGGCACAGGACATCCTGGGGGTCCCCCCTTACCATGGTCAACTGTAGTCAGAAAATATTAAGTGAAAAATTCCCCAAATAAACAATTCATAAGTTTTAAATTGTGTGCCACTCTGAGTAGCGTGGTGGAAACCTCACACCATTCCATTCCACCCTGCCTGGGATGTGAATCACCCCTTTGTCCAGCATGTCCGCACACAGGACAATGGGATATTTCACAGGGAGAGAGACCACATTCACGGAGCTTTTATCCCAGTACATTGTTATAATTATTCTATTTTATTGTAAGTTACTGTCGTTAATCTTACTGTGTCTAGTTTATAAATTAATCTTTATCATAGGTATGTATATGTTCAAAAAACATAATATATATAGGGTCCGGTACCATCCACAGTTTCAGGCAAACACTGGGGGTCTTAGCACATGTCCCCTGTGGATAAGGGGGGCTACCTCACATTTAAAAATGGTTAAATGGTCAATTGTGTGTTATGTGTATTTTACCACAGTAAAAAAAAACAAGAACAAAAAGTTTAGTGAGCAGTACTTTGTGCCAGGCACTCAGAACGTAGCAGCAGCCAGAAGCCTCCCTTTGGAGGACCTACCAGATCAGGGGGAGCAGGTGCCGCAAGCAAGGAAAATCAGAGTGAAGGGAGAAACAGCTGCTCTGTGTGGGGAGGTGAAGGAAGCCTCGCTGGTGAGGTGACAATGGAGCAAAGAAGTGACAGGCAGGAGGGGATTAGAAAGCAGAAGTGCTACGGTGACTTCCTGGGAACTTGCTAAACGACAGGATGTGGGGGTGAGGGCAAGGGCGGGGTCAGGATGACTTGGGTGACCAGTCCTGACTCTGCAGGGACAAACCTTGACACGTTCTGTGTGAAGTGGTTACCCCCTCTCCCCTGGACAAGAAGCCTGTGGGGTAAGACAGATGAGAAACTGAGGCCAAATAACTTGGTACAAGACCTACAGCGGGGAGGAGAGCCCCAGTGGTCCAATTCCAGAAGCCAGTTCCCCCCTCAAGGCTCTCACCAGCATTGCAAACGCTTCTCCGGGCCACCTCAACCTCCCGCTGCAGGGCCCAGCACGTCCCCCAACACACAGCCCCAGGCCCCTCTCCCAGCCCCACCTCATCAGGCATCACCTGCAGCGCCACCCTGACCAGCCCCTGGGTTAGTGTGCCCACGCAGAGAGCCGCCCTCTCTGCACCTGGGGCACTTGAAGCCTGGGAGGTGTGAGCTGGCAGAGGTGGCTTCCCTGCCAGGTTCCTCCCCTCTCCCTGCCAGGAGCGCAGCCCCACAGTTCTGGGGTGAAGGAGGACTGCCCAGTCAGCACTTTCCACGGACTCTTTCAAAACCACTGACAAAAACTGAGGCCTGTGAGAAAAGCTCGAGCCCGGGCGGAGTTCCCCCTGGCCGGCCCCTCATGACTCCGCACAAAGCCCGACTGTGCTTCAGCGCCAGCCCCCAGGAGGAGGGGGTGCGCAAAGGGGGGTCTCCAGCAAGCCCATCCTCTCTCCAAGGCCACGGGGTCCCCTGGCCAGCCTCGGACCCGCGCTCTCTGCCTCCAAAGAGACACTGCAGCCCCGATGGCAGAGCTGAGTGTTCGAGGCTTGTGGGATCCAGGCAGCATTTGCGGGGAGGGGGGTCCCCCTTCACTGTGAACTCTTTTACCACAAAGCTCCCTCTCCTATGGCCCCCACCCAGCACAGTTAATCACAGAATGAAGGTGGCACGCACGATCCCAAAAGGAAAAAAGAAAAACCCCAAAAAGAATGAAAGAAGAAACCCCTCCCCAAATCCAGCCACCAAGTGGACCATACGAACAAACCCCTCCTTACTGAGTCCGTCATGGGCCAGGCCCCGTGCTGGGCACTCCCCATTCAGGGCATCATTTCACACTCCGAACACCTGGGTGCCCGTGTTACGGATGGGGAAAAAGGCTCAGAGAGGGTCACGTGTGTGATGGGGGCCCCCCCAGATAAAGTGAGGGCAGAGCAGCACTTGATGACACTGAGCTCATCGCTTTCTGCCCAGCACCAGCCTCCCAAGGCAGCAGGCCTAAGGACAGTCCCAGCCTGGCCCTTCTCCTGCCCCCCCCCGCCCCCCACAGACTGACGCTGCACATACTGTGCCAGGCCCTTGGGGCTGCCCGGCAGGAGTTGTCCCCAAGCCTGGCTGCTCACCCTGGCTGCAGTGCCAAAACTTAGGGCTACCAAGGGGAGGCCACCTGCCTCCTGCCCGGGGTGATGGTGGGGGGGCGGGCTTCGAGCCATTCGAGTCCCCCTGCCCCGGGGACGGGGGGGCTGGCTCCAGGCCCTCAGCCCTCTGCCCTAATTTTCATCCTCCAGAAACAGGGACAGGGATGCTGGCCCAATTGCTGTGCCTGCACACACACAAGAAAAAGTCAAAGAACAGCTAACATGCCTCCCTATAGACAGCCACCCCCTCTCTCAGTGGCCCAAGGCTCTTCCCGCCTGGTAAGCACAGGGTGGTGTGACTGCTCCTCTCACAAGCCGGATGCGGGATCACATGAGCCCAACAAAGGGCTCTCCGTGAGTTCAGCACCGAAGTAGGACCCCCGCAAGAACTGAAACCGGGTCTGCAAGGTCAACGGTCTTCATTTCAACATGCACGCGTGGGCCCTGAGCCCACGATTTAATCCATGAAACACCTACGGAGTTAAGACAGTGAGCTTGGCCAAGGAAGATGTTCTTCAAGTCCTTTGGTTGAGTTCAAAGAGAGACTTAGTAATTCACCAGCTTTTGAAATCAAGAAATGCTTATTCTTATAATCCGGTCACCGTCGTTATCACTATTTTTCACTGAGCCGTCTGAGGTACAGAGCAAAGCGCTAAGCATTTCAGGTGGAATGTAGCAAATCCGCAAGTCAATCTCCCCATTCTGCAGAGGGGGAAACTGAGGTCCAGAGAGGCTCCACACCTGCTGATTGACATAAGGCACTCCAAAATTCACTTAGGCCCTGGCCGGTTAGCTCAGTTGGTTAGTGTCAACCCGATACACCAAGACTGCAGGTTCAATGCCTAGCCAGGGCACATACAAGAAAACCAGTGAATGCATCAATAAGCAGAACAAATCATTATTTCTTTTTCTCTCTCTGTCCTTCCTCCCTGAACCTTCCTCTCTGTCCCTGCCCTCAAATCAATAAATTTTAAAAAAGAAAGGAGAGAGAGAAAGAAAGAAAGCCAGCCAGCCAAACAAAATTCACTTAGTAAAACACTAAAACTCCGGCTTTACTCTTTTTTAAAACCAAGGAATGAGCCCTGGCTGGTGTAGCTCAGTGGACTGAGCGCGGGCTGGGAACCAGAGGGTCCCGGTTCGATTCCCAATCAGGGCACATGCCTGGCTTGTGGGCCAGGTCCCCAGTGAGGGCCATGTGAGAGGCAACCACACATTGCTGTTTCTCTCCCTCTCTGTCTCCCTCCCTTCCCATCTCTCTAAAATTAAATAAATAAAATCTTTAAAAAAAAAGACAAATAAAAATAAAAATAAAAAAAAACAAGGAATGAGTCGAGTTTATTGTCTTGAGTTACTTTTTCAAATTAAGTCCAAAGCGTTCCATTAATTGTGTATGATTTTTTACATTAATTTTCAATTAAAAAAGAGAGAGTAAAAGGGACCTGCATGTTTGACATTCGAAGGCCTCACTTAAAAGTCTTTCTCAACAATGTTTGTCCGTTGGTGGTCCTGAGTGTCTCTGCTTAAGTCATCTTAAAAATCTAGCTGACTCTAGGTCTAGTGTCTTACCAGTCCAAAAACACCCACCAGCCCCCACTCCCTGGGGTTAGGAGTTCAGGAAGCTGGCCTGGCTGGGGGTGGGGGGAGGGGATCTGGTTGTGCTTGGGAAGCATGGTGAAGTTTTGGGGACAGGCTCTGAGGGGCCTATGGGGTGAAGAACGGGCATCAGACCAGATGTCCAAGAACCTGGGTTGGAGACCCAGTCATATTTTCTGGGACTGCCTGTGTCTCCCTCTGTGAAATGGGCTAATAGCTCAGGTCTCGTGAAGCCATGAGGAGAGGACAGGCCCTGTGGGAGTGCCAGGACCTGACACAAAGCTGGCAGAGGATGGCTAGGTTCTTTGTTCTGTTTTCTAATAAATTACAACTTATTTCCAAGTACTTCTGGGCTTCAATCACACCTTCCTTTACACCCTCCTCCAAGTGGCTAGAGGGTAAAGGAATCTGGACTGGGGCGTCGGGGGTGCTGCACACCCCCAGCCAAGCCACCCTGCTCTGGCTGAACCCAAATGCTTTTGGTCCTCCCCCTCCTCCCAGCATGTTTAGAGAGATCAGGAAAAGCCCGCCCCCAACCCCCTGCCCGCCTCGTTCTGCTTGTTTGAGGAAGAAAGAGAAGGGCAAAGCAGGACAGGAGAGTGTAGCTGGCCTGGGTGAGCAAGCTCGCTGAGCATCCTCTGCCAGGCCCTCCTGTCTGCCCGATTTTGCACCATTAAAGCGACTTCCCCTGGGTCACTGTTTGAAATGCAGCGCCCGTCACCCCCACCTGAGCTGCTGAACAAAGAGCGCTCACAGTTCAGAGGAAATGAGGTGTGGCAAGGGGCAAGGCCGAGTGGCCTCACTGACCAACCCCACCAACCACGGGGGAGGAGGGGGAGAGGGAACAGGGGCCTGGAACTCCCCCTTCTCCCTTCCTGCACTTGCAACACCCCTTCCAGGATGGCGACAGGATGAGATTCTCAACCTTTTGGGAAAAATGGCTCAGAACTCTGAGAATCTGCGGATAAGGGTCATATAAGCAACCTGACCCCTCCCCATGCTTTGGGGTGTGAAGGGGCATAGCTACTCAGTGAGGAAGCCCAGTGCTGGGGGGCGTGTCCTGCACTTTCTACCCAGAATCACACCCCTGCCACGGGTGTCACTCAAACACTGCTCGGATCAAACCACTGCCCTGCTCCAAAACCCTGATGGCTCCCCATGGTCTAACGGTCTAACGAATGGAGGCAGGCGTCTGACACACGCTCCCTGCCCTCAGCTCCCGTCTCCTACACCCAGATCCTCCGACTCCCACACCCAGACCAGTTCCGAGGACTCGGAGCAGCCTGTGAAGTCTGCTCATTCTGCCCACATCTACCCACCTGCTGGCCACTCCTCCAGGAAGTCAGTCCTGGCTCCCGTCACCCTCACTCTTTCTACTACCCTAGCGAAGATCACTCCTCTGGTCTAACCAGGACCTCACCCCAAGCCTCACCATGCTCTCTGCTGGCCTTTGTGCCGCTCACTTCCCTGACCACTGTCCCCTTCCATGGGACCCTCCTGGAGACACCACCTGCAGCCATGTCAGTACACTAAGAGCAGCCAACGGGTACTCCATTATCACAACAACCCTACCCCACGAGGGAAATACTGTTATTCCCACAGTACAAATGAGGAAACTGAGGCACCAAGGGGTTTAGCTTCTTGCCCAGAGGTCCCAACCACACCTCTGAGATGAACCACTGGGAGGAGATGGCAGGGACGGCGGGGCGGGAGGCACCCCCAGAACCCCGAAGACCCAGGCCCGGCTATCACTGGTCCTAGGCACCAGACAGGCCATCCCAGGCCTCTCTCTCTCCTGTTGCCGCAGGAACCCAGAGCCAGCTCAGGGCCCCAGTCCATTCCAGGTTGTCCCTCCCTCTGCAGTGCCTTTTTCTGACTGTCCAGATGGTACCTGTCCCACCAAGTCCACCTCCCCCAGGAAGTCACCCATCCATCCCTCCCTCCCTCTCTGGCACGTCTGGACTTGGGTGCTACCTGTGTTTGTAGTCTTTCATGGGGCAGCAGCGTAATTCCACATCAGCCCTCTGCCTGGTCAGTTCTCCCGGTCAGTGGGATATTATTAGGAAGTCTTCAAAAAACAGATTTCCGTGGTCAGATCATTCTGGGCAACACTAAAGGGTTTCTTTGCTGCAGAACTTGTCAGAACCTTTAATTCTCTTAAAAAGTATTCTGAATCTCCCACATGGTGGTGGAGTAAAGTTGCCCATTTCTGCCCTTACTTATCCCCTGAACCCCTGAAATTTCTCAGAACAGCCTTGAGAAATGCCACCCCCTCCCACCTCCTCAGAAGAGCCTGGCAAAGCAGAGGGCACACAGGGCCCTACCATCCTTTTAGGAGGTGTGGGGACATTTGGGGAATTCAGCCTGAGAGCCACTCCAGGCATTGCCCAGGCCGCAGAACCTTCCCACCTTCCTTTGGGTGAGGTGACCGGTGACCGCCCTGCCAGGGTCTGAAGGAGCCCCATCCGAGCAGTGCCCTCAGATACCGCACCCCACCCCGTGCCAAGTCCGGAAGGCAAAGGGACCCCCCAAAGCACGCTGGACAGTTCTATGCAAACTACTCATTCTACTCCATCATTAGCATGCAAGTTTTCATATTAAACCAAAGTTAAAATGTAGTCAGCTGCCATTCTAGGAAGAAGCAGTGCCTCACCCAACAAACCCCGGGACCCTCTCCCCTCCTCCCAGGGAGAGAACAGAATCCCTCGATTGACAGGAAACGAAGCCCTCAGAGGAGAGCAGACACTTGCCTGTCGTGGCCCAGCCAGGGGCGCAGCAGAGAGAAGCATCTAGGCCTCCCCACTCCAGGCGCACCCGGAAGGGGGCCCGGTGAGAGAAGACCTCAATAGCAGTGGCTCCTGTAACCATTGGCGGTAGACACAAGGACTCACGCAGGCCAGGGTAAGGGACGCTGTGCCTCTTGGGAGGGACGGCTCAGCAGCGGGGAAGGTTCTGGGGGCTTTTAGGAGAAGACATTATGTCTGGGGCTGAAGTCAGCTGTTTCCCCAATCTCCTTGGGCCAACCCTGGACAGAGGAAGAATGCTCGCCCCAGATTGGCTACCCACAGGGCTCGGCTGTGGGCAAAGATAAGACGCCTACATGCTGCCTGCATGTCACCCTGCCCTGGGCAGTCACCTTAGACACCCTCTTGCGGTCTTGGGAGCTCACTCACCACTGCCAAACACCCTGGAAATTAGGCCTGCTTCCTGGCCTGACACCCAAGACCCCAAAGACCCCTCACCCAGCCCCACATCCCAACACCCTGCATCTTATACCTCTACCCTGCCTCCACCTTAGTCCCCACACACAGTCCCCGCACCTCCCAACACGGTCCCCAGGAGCCTAGACAGCCCCCCTGCACCTGTTCCAGGTCTCACCTAACTGCACGCATCCCTGCACCTGCCTGGCCCAAGTCCTCCATCCCAACCCCTCACTACGCAAAGATGGCCCACGCACCTGCTGCGTCACACCACCCAGGGGCTTGTTAGACACGCAGAAGCTCAGGCCCCACCGCAGACCCGCTGAACTAGAACCTACATTTTACCACACTTCCCAGGTGATCCACTGTCTGCTGGAGTTTCAGATGCACTTTACAGACCACTGTTCTAATCAAGTCATTGTACCCGGGACCTATAACCTTCGGTGGCTCCCCGGGGGCCTAGTGAATCAAGTCCAGACTCAGAGCTCAGCAGTCAAGGCCTTCTCCAACCTGCCTTCAACCCACTTCTCCAGGCTTGTCTCCCCACCCCCGGCCCCATTAGAAATACCATCCCTCCTCTGTTGGCCACAGCCACTCGGGACCTCGGGGCCCTGTAGAAGCGCTGCCTCCTCGAGGAAGCTGGTCTGAACTGCACCTCGTTTCGTCACACCTGACAGGGCTCACTCCCACTGCCCGGAGAGCGGGAACCCCGTCCCGTGTTCCCAGTGGTTGTGAGCACCAGGCTGGGGCACAGGTGATGCCCAGTGATGCCCGCAGGTAACAAAGCCCCACACCCAGCTGCCCAGAAGCCCGCCCTCAGCCCCTGCCTGCCAGCCTCTGGCTCTGCCCCAGCTTTCACTCAACCCAGCAGACGAGGACTCGGGCAACGTGGATAAGCTTCCTGCACACTCCCCGCCAAAGAAAGGGCACTCCCCAGAACTAGCAGCAATGAGCTTGCTCTGTGCCTCAGTTTCCCAAAGTATATAAGAGAATGCCACCAACTCCACCTCCTTCCTTTCCCGGCGGCCCAGCAGAATCTGCCAAGATAGATGAGCAGATCCCTTAACTCTGCGACTCAGACATTGGAGCGAAGAGACGCCATCCCTGTGTGGTCAGCAAATCCCTGCCTGGCCAGCCAGCCAAGCCCCTGGGAGGCCAAGTCACCTGCCCAGAGGCATCCTTTCAAGACCAAACAGGAACGCCTCACAGGACAGGGCTGCCACACCCTCCTCCCGGCTCCTTCCTGGCCCAGTTCCTCCCCGCAGAGTCCCACAGGAAGTCCTCCTTCACACTGGGTCTGCAAGAAGGCACTCAGACGTGTAACCTTAAGGACTTCCCGGCTTCTACAGCCCCTGAGGAGCAAAGGCAGACAGCCTCTCTAATTCCCTTTTACAGACAGACAAAAAGAGAGAAAGACAGGCCCAACACCGAAGTGGATTAGGCTCTTTTCAGTTCCCGTTTCTCTGTTCACCCAGCTCGGCTCCCACATTCAACCCAGCCCTACTCTGCCAGCCATCCCGGTTTCCCAAGGCCACGCCAGAAGCGCTCCCTCACAACATTCTAGGTGGAATGCAAAACAGACCAGTTTATCTGCAGAGCCCCTTCCTGACCTCCCTGGGCTCTCCAGAGGCAGATGAAGAGGGCAGCGGGGCAATGCTAAGCCCAGAGGGTGACAGTCCAATGGTGGCATCTCGAGCAGGGAGCCGTTTTTGTGCCAAAAGAAGCTGACATCTGCAGCACCCTAAAATCATAGTGCGTACGATGCCTGGCTCTTTGGCCTGGGCCCAAACCCCCCCTGAGAAAAGGTGGGACACGTAGCAGAGAACCTCACTGAGCAAGGACCCCTTCTACCTTATGATTTCTTTCCCACCTCACCAGTCCCCAAGACGTGTCGCCTGCATGTCAGCTACAAGTCTGGAAGTCTGGAAAAACCACTTGTTTGTTAAGAAGCCTTCAGCTGGCGACTCTCTGAGAGTCAGGAGAGGACAGGCAGAGAGGGGTCGTTTACAGCATAGATTCTGGTTGCCTGGGTTCAAATCCTTATTCTGATGCTACTGCATCATGTGACTGTGCCTCAGGCTTCCCATCTGTTAAGTGGAATAAAACCTACCTTACAGAGCTGTTATCTGCAAAGTCGTTAGAACATTACCTGATGCCCAGTGAGTATAGCAGGACCCTGGCCCAGCCTCT
>PVJI01017849.1:0-34695 GCA_004026765.1 Micronycteris hirsuta | reverse complement strand
TCCGTGCTCTATATTCTGTAAGCAAACTGAGCTCACTCTCCATTGAGCACACGAGCTCTTTCATAGGTTCATCCTGAATTGTTATCGCCGCTATGTTACTAGAGTGCGTGCTAAATTCACTCAGCACACACTCATTCTCGGCCCGATATCCGTGAACATATCTTGCTGCACCATTAAACAGTAAATTCCTTGAATCGCTAGTAAACTAGTGATATAAGCACCACAGTACCAAACATCGTGACCCGAAATAGGCCACGGTTGGTAGAAGTTCACTCAGACTTCTCCCTTTCCCAAACCTTTCCTTCATTAATTCTTCAAGATCTCCCTCAAATATCATCCCTCCCAAATTGCTGACCCCCATCTCCATCTTGGCTTCTTAGAAGAGAAAGAAGGGTAGAGCTGCCTCAAACCACAGGACTAAATAGTCCGTTTATTCTTGCCTCCTTTCTATGCTTCTCTCTCCTGTCACTTTCTTTTCCTGATAGTATCCCTCCGCACTACCCTGCTATGTCACCATATTCAGATGCCCTAAAGCAGGGAGAGTTGCCACTTGGTGTCTTTCCCCATTGATTCCATTGGCTTTAGCCAGCGTTCTGAAATGATCACTGATTTTTATAACCCTGACCTTTCCCATTAAAATGGCCATTTTTTAAACTGACTTCACACAGGTTAAGGAGAATTACTAAGCTTTCTTGAAATCACAAGCTACTACGGATTGGACTGTCGGAAATGGGAAGAGGCATTATTTCATGTGTTTTAAGGGACGTATCTGTGGCAAGCCATAACTTCCTAGAACTTCTTAAATTGGTCCACTTGATAACGTGTAAAGCTGGTCCTTACAATAGAAATAGCAAAGACATTTGTTCTTGGTACCAGCCCATTCTAGAACAGACTAGAAAGACAAATCAGCTATTCCTCCATTTCTTTTTCTGTTTTAACCCTCAACACTTGGTCATTAGGGTCAAAGTATAAAATAATGGAAATAATTATTGATATCAAATATTTTATATGTATTATATAACAATTTGTAGATTTTTAATGCATGCTTTTATATATCTTAGATCACTTGATTCCCACCATAGTCTTGAGGTTAAGAGAAGACAGGCATCATCTTCCTACCTTCCTAGGTGAAAATGGGGCTCTGAGAGGTAAATGGTCATATCCAAAAGCCCACTCAAAGCAAGTTTTGTGCCCTGAAGTTAAGAACTTTTACTTCTCACTATATTATTCCTCACTGACGGCTAAAAATAGCACTGCAGAGAGCAGCATCTAATGGACAAGTTCTCAGCCAATCAAAAACTAGGACCCCATGCTCATTGCTTTCTGGATTTCGGAATTTCTACCAACGCACAGTCCTTGCAGGAGACAGAGATGTTGTATTCTTCACTAACTAGTGAATGCAGGCATTGTGAGTGAGTTTCAGGATAAATTTCGGCTCTACTCATTTACCCTTTCCAGTTGATCTTTAAAATGTATCCTGAAATTAGTTCTTATACTAACGCTATGTTCTATCCCTGTTCTTTCCCAACCTTTTATTTGTTTGTTCATTTTAATCACTATAGGTTACCTCCTAGGTTATTCTCTGAAGTGAAACCTACCCATGAATTGAACTGTAAAAAGGTCTTTCCCAACCCAGTCCTACTTTGCCCTACTATAATAGGGACCTGCCCTTGAGGTCAAAGGCCGCTCCTGGGAATCCCAGCATTTCCAGAATGACCGTACTCTGTAACCAAATACGCATACAGGTCATTATTTTAAATTTCTTATTGTATCAACAAAAGATCACTGGACAGTCAAATTTTAGAAATACCAAGGCCTAATACAACTGATTAGTCCTAATTGTAACTAATCTAATCCAGAAATTTTACACCATTTCTGTGGATATAACCAGTCCCTTCTGAACCTCATTATAGCAAAAAGAAAGAGAAAAGGGCAGGAATCTACCATCTAGTAACTGTGTTATCCATTTTATCCATTCTTTTCTAAATAATAACTTCTTTCGGGAGTGGCAAGATAGCTTTCCCTTTAGAAACTACTAATCTGGTTCAGCTCCTTTATCTTACAGTGAAGTGAAGTTGCAGAGAAACCACATGCTCCACCTAATGCTGACAAATTTCAGCCTAGAATTCAGTCTTCTATGTACATCGTCCTTCCTATTATCCTATGGCATTGCCGAGACTCACCTCACTCATTAACTGAACAACTCCATAGAGATGTTGTTAAGTATACATACAGTGTTAAGTATATTCTATGACTGCAGTAAGTATTTAAGTTTGTGCTGTAAACAGATACTTTTAAAGCGAGTATTGTTTACATCTCTGTATATTCCCATACTCACTAGCATAATGGATACTCAATATAATTAGTTGACAAAATGAATAAATGAACAAATGTCAGATGTGCATCAACTTCATGTTTTTGGTTTCATGATGATAGAGTGTAATTATCTCTTCAAAATCTCCAAGTGGGGTCACTATTGCATCCAATTGTCTTTGGTCATTTAGAGAAAAAGGAATAGTTAAAAAGTACAACTCTGATCGTCTTGTCAATGGATATATCATTGAAAATACTGACTTAAAATCCCTTAGGCCTTTCTTCAGGAAAGAAAACCAACGGTGTGCATCAAGTGGCTCACCTGATGCATGGTATTTGAAAGTGCACTGACAAATTTGTACAGAACGTAGAATGAAAATTCACAAACGTCTCTCGGCCTAGCTAAGCCGGCTACTATAGGTGTGGGATGAACCACTCATATTTCCAAATCTACAAATCACGATCATGTGGTATCTTTTTCGCAACCTACTATTGACAGAATGAAGAAAATAATACCTGTTTTTCTCTTAAATAGTCTACCGCTTAGTGACATTTTATATACATACATGGTGGGAAGGATAAAAAACTTAGTAATGAAGTATTAGCATTGGTTTTGACATGATTGAAATAAAGTTTGGTTGTTTAGAGACTTCATACTCTTGGGATATCTCCGGAAGTAAACACAACCGTTTTAAACAGCGGAGTGAATTCTTACACAGAAACAACTATGCCTGTCAGATATTGTTTCAGGGGAAAATGCCTTGCTTCCTATACGAACGCATAGAGCAAACTAGTGAACTTCAACATTACAGAGAAGAAGCAATGAATGAAGGTAAGCAAATACCTTTCTACTTTGGGAAGGTGAGCACTGAAGGGTAGCTATGTTTGATGTGCAGAAAGTACTTAAACCATATCACATTCCCATATATTTTATACACTCCTTTAAATATGGACGATTATAGGTCACAGTGATACGTTGTAATACCTTAGAAAATGAAGCAATGTAAACCATGCTATTATTGCCTCTCTGTATTTATAAAAACAGTTTTTCAAATGTATTCTCCTGTTTTTGCAGGAATCAATACTTACCTGACATATCACATCACATTTTCGCACGGACAGTTTAATAATGTTTTTCTCATTTAAAATTACTTCTAGCCATTATATGTATGTGTAAATACATATGTTTCTTTTACATACATTGCTGGATTTAAAGGCATATCAGATATATTGAAAAATGTGTGAGAGTACACTTTACAAATTTGGGAGTAGTTCCTTGCATTCCGGCATTCCCCCAGAGTTGGAATTCTGTAACACCGTATGTGTAGTTTTGCATGCTGCCTATTAGAGAAGATTGTATCCTTATTAAGTGTTATATAAAGAGTTGTCATGCAAAAGTTTCATATCCCCTGGGTCTCCATTCATTTGAGTAAATATAAATAGACAAATAAAACTTCAAAAACTGCGATATATAAGTGCCAATAATTTGTTTTCCACGGCTTGAGCACATCATTATGGCCTGATGGAATTCTGTCACAGTTAAGTATCGGCAACTAGCAAGAGCGGATTCGATGCACACACTTACGCACACGTGCACGACCACCGAGGAGGTGTAAATGCCCTAGATCATGCAGGGGACGTGCAAGGCCTCGTTGGGGAGATTTGATCATCACAAGTACAAAGTACATCAGCAGTGCTTTCTTTAAATGGAAGCCTTCTGTGCTTTTTGGGGTTGCTGGCCTGCAGCATGCTATGTGTTACTTTGCTGTAGGCTACCCCTGCAAGTTCGTATGTAAACCAGTGTAGGGTGCAGTTCCAGAAAACCTGTGGCATGAAAAAGAAAATGACAGAGAGAAAGGGAGAAGGCAGAGAGACAGAGACGGAGAGACAGAGAGATATCTCCCATGATATTCAGTGATAAAATTTCCTTAAATACTTTTTGGCCTTCATTTTCCTTTTGAAAACCTTGCTGTGGGGGTTACGTGGCCCCTTCAGAGTACTGCGCAACCTTCGCAAGAGACCATCTATGACTAGTTTCCACCTTGGCGCAGGTCTTCCTACCTTTCCAGTCTTAATTCTGTGAGAAATGGCTGCGAATCGATGGTTGAGCTCTGAGATTTTGGGTTCTACTACTTTCCTGCAGTGGTCACCGCGGTTTGCCATCAGGTTTGCTGCTTGGTCACGTGTGGAGTCCACCTTTGGGCGCATGTCGTTCATTTCAGCTTTTAGATGCTATATTCCATGAGCAAGAGATAGGGCTTGAGGTTAGTAATTAAACGGAATTTGCACAACAGTGAGAGAGTAAGACAGACAGACAGAGAGAGACAGAGAGAGCACAAATGCAGATATAAAGAAGAAAAATGCAAACTCCCACAAAACAGGAGTAAAATAAGAATGCGTGTGATCTCAGGAAAATAGATGGCTGCCCTATCTTCCCGAAGTCTGACCTCTGTTAATTTAAATAATTTAC
The DNA here is from genome assembly GCA_004026765.1 of Micronycteris hirsuta. Taxonomy (NCBI): domain Eukaryota; kingdom Metazoa; phylum Chordata; class Mammalia; order Chiroptera; family Phyllostomidae; genus Micronycteris; species Micronycteris hirsuta. The sequence goes on along the minus strand of PVJI01017849.1, from coordinate 29,912 downwards.
TTAGTTTGAAAGTCTGAGGAAGGACAAGGAATGTTTTCCTGACTTTGCTATGCCTCCTGCAACAACCACAGTATTTTAAATTTAGTCTTATTTTATCCTATCTTTACTGAATTTCATAGCTGTGAGACCATCTTAATATATGCTTTAAGAAGGAAGTAGCTGAAAACCAATTTCTTATTCTTCCTGGTACTTTTGAGTTTCCTTTTGTTTACCACACTGAATGCCCTGGGCAAAACGGATTTTCTAACCACACGGATTCCGCGTCACAGACGGAGGGACTGCAGGAGGCGCTGGCTAATGCAAGGGGTCACTGACTGCAAGTGAAATAGCTCAGCTCATATCATTCCAAAGACCTTGAAGGGATTTCACCAGATGAAATTCCATAACTACATATCAAGGTCAAAGGGAAGGCAAAATAGGGTGCAGGCAACAGTGTCCATATGTTTTGGGGATAGCCCAAAATACATTTACAGTTTTTCATTAAAAAACTGTAATCCTCGGAGAAGATCAATTGCATAAAAAGAAATGAGTTGCATAGACAGAAATGATCATTTTTAACAGTTCTTTAAATAGTAACCCATTAGTCAAATAGAAACATTGAAAACTTCTGTAAAAAACAAAATAAGAAATCATGAATTTAAATAAGATCTGGGAAAATTCAACTTCTTTTTTTTTAATTGAGAAAGATGTCATCAAATAGAGATAATCTAACATTAATAGGGTATATCTGCACATTATACCTTTCATATCCTTTACAGGAAGCAGTTTTTAAAAGATCAAGCTACCTTTCCTTTGAGAAAGATGACTTAAGATGTCCAAATAATTGTTTTTAATACAAAGAGAATAAAAAGTCATGTTTACATACAGCTAAAAATGAAAACTCTGGCTTTATATAAGCTCAGGATTGTTACTGATCACTGAGATTTAGACACCACGTAGGCAATATGTGTGATGAGTGAATTTCAAGTTTTTATTCATTTGGGCTCTGAATGGTGCCCGGGAACAGATCTTTGTGTTAGCGACAAGAAGGGGCAGTACTATGACAATGGACAGGGACCTGTAACATGACACAGCAGTACATTCCAAAATTCCTTTCTCAGCAGAGTCTGAGTTGCCTGTAATTAGCTAAGGGGTGAATGTGGGCAGATATCCAGGTGACTGAACTCTTCATAGTCATTAACTCCCATCTGAATTAAGAAAGTACAGAACAAAGGAAGGAAGGGAGGGAGGGAGGAAGAGGGAGGGAGAAAGCAGATAAGGACTAAGGGAAGAAGAATTTTTCACTCTTATTAAGAGGTCTTTGGTATCTTTTAGGACAAACATGATGGATACAACTGTTGTGCTGTTTAAAAATTACTTTTCTTAATACTTTATTTGCTACCTTAAGTATGTCTTCTTTTTGCTGAGGTTTCTGTTTCTCAGAGTCGTCCAAAAGTGCCTCAGCATGAGTGATCCAGTTTGTGATGTGATCCACATTCTGGTCGAAGTTTTCCATGTGCTTCTGGTAGTCCTTGATTTCACAGAGACACACCGTGACATAGTATTGGTTAGACAATGCTCTTAAAAGATTTGTCCTATTTTCTATAGTTTGAACAGACAAAAGTTCAATACTATTCAAGTTACTTTAGGTGTGATCTCCACATGGAATAGAGCGCAAACATGGAAAACACATGAAAATACATTTATAGCTATTTACAAGCACAAATATCATTACTGAATGTTTATACAATTTCTTTCACAGGATGGAGAGGGGCTGAAAACCTGCCAGCCTCTTCTCTTACCAACAAAAGGTTTAACCATTCTTCGGCTCGGGAAGTGACAGCTATCCAGTTACTATTCAGAAGACTCAGTTTATCTTCCACCAAGGTTTCCTTCTTGCCCAAAACCGCTTTCAAGGCCTCTCCTAGCTCCGTGACACTCTTTAGGTGAACCTTCTGTTTCTCAATCTCTTTCTGAGTAGCCTGTGGAAAGGACAGCATTTCAGCTTTGAGTAATGCATTATAGTCTTAAGATTAAATGCTTTAAACAATGGCTGTGTGTATGGTTACTGTGGTAATATCTTTCAAGGACTGAAACCTTCAACTATGTCTTTATGAATGATGAAAATCGTATCATGTACATTGTTAATGCCCAGTTTCCTTATTCCATAGTTATTTATCATTTACCTATTTAATAGGTAAACATACATATTGTCCATCCAAATATATTTAGATTTAGTTAATCTGTAAACATATTGGCTAACATCAGACCTTAGGAATCCCAACCACAATAAGCAACTATGTTTAGAAAATTTAGCAATTATTGAACCCTTATATTTCTATAGCAGAAAGTTTCAGCGTTTCGCTGTTACAAACCCATTTGGCATCTGGTGAAACTTAAGGACCCTTTCTCATGATAATGTTTTTAAAAGCATAAAATTCAATCCACTGGATTTTTATTGAAGTCAGTTGTACTGAAATACAATTTACAAAAGATCTTTTTTAAATGTGTGAGGTAGTAATCCATGTTTCCTTGCTAACATGATCTAGCGTCAGGCCTTTGCCCGGGATGAAAGCACTGAGTAACTGGTGTTATGAAGTATGTACACCGACTAGACTGCGACATGAAATTATCTGTCATTTCTACTGGTGGCCCGGTCACAGGAACTGCTGGCACTACTGGGGTTTTCTGCTCTCGCATTCAGAATTGAAAAACAGTCTTCTTTTCAGTTAGAAGTCACTGAAAGGGTAGGGACGCTATTTACATCCCCTAAGAGAGCACCGCCACTTTCTGAGACTTGATTTGCACAACACAAACACCAACATATCGAATACTAGAAAGTATGTAGAAAGCTGATGGAAAAAATGATCCTAGTACAAATGTTTATTGTCAGCTCTAACTACAGCCCCTTTCTTGTGACCTGCTATGGCTGACCGTGCGACCGTCTTGCACTTACCTGCCCCTGCCCCCCCATTCCTTCCCTTACCCACATGCAGCCCGAGCCAACAGATCCTCTCTTGAGAACTTTAACAGAGAGATCCAGAGAACGCTGACAACATGGAACTGACGTGTTCACCATCACAAGACAAAGCCGTAGTAGGACCCAAACCGCTGGGAAGCAGCAATAATAACGAGAAAGTGGAGGGAGCCCACTTGTAAACAGGGAAATGAACCCTATGTACAGAGAGGAACAGGGGTGGTACCAGTGGAGGAGAGAGAGATGGTCTCTAAGAGCCAGACTCTGCCTCATTTCTTAGGCCTGGATCCTCTCAAGGTGCCTTTTCTATCTGTATATCTAAATAGATTTTGCAGCTGTCTTTCCACCACACCATCAGGGTCTGGTCCACTCAAAATCACTTTACAGTATAGATTTTGTTTTTCCCTTTGATGTCAAATAAGCAGGGGGACTAAGTGAAATAAAAACACTGTATGAAATAATTTCTGTATAAGACACAATCACTGTTTAATTCTAAGATATGATTTTGTATTGGTACTTTTGCTTCAATATAAAAATAACTGAAATGAAATGCTAAATGAACTCCTCAGCTACCATGCACACAGAGTCATTTGTAATGTAGGTATCCTCTGTTGTACATGGGTGAGCTTAGAAATTCCTGGAAGAAATTCCTTCATGTAGCAATCATAAATGTTATCGAGCTCCTACTAAATGTGTCACTAGTGTATCAGTGGCATAGGTGATTCTAATGAATGAAAATGATGAGAAATCACTCCTTTGGATGGAAACAGCCCCCCTGGAGTTTGACTGGTGAGTGGTCATGGGCCACATTTCGGCCCTTTCACGCCCTTTACCTGCCCCTTTGTGTGGTACACAGACTTACCACAATACAGGGCAGCCATTTTTCCAGACACTGCAGAAAAAACGGTAGAGAAACAAAGTCCCTAATCTTAGAAAACTTGTATTCCAGTACAATGTTGTCAAATATATGGAAATATATGCAAATGAGCATCCCCTACTTCCTATATTTCAGACTAGTGGCTTGTCACTAGAGTTGATTTATTTGCAAAGTTAACATCTCACAAAGTTGAATCTTCATTTATATTTGGATCACTAATTATCTCTTAAAATGTCTTCACAAAGATGACACTATGTTTCAGCTTTGATATAAGAAGTTGTTGTACACATAGACATTTGTCTCTTCCATGCCAGGCAATGCAATTAAAGGCAATGGAAATTTCCAAATCTCAGAAGAGACGGAAAAAGTTTTGAGTTTAGGAAATATTTCTCCAAATAGTTCATGGATCGCAAACGATGATTATGCATTAAACATCTGCCAGCATTCTCCAGCTAATTTTCAAGAGCAAATGTTTCATGTCTAAGGATACCTCATTCGTTAATGAAAAGAATAAAATAGGGAGTATGGATGAATTTCTAGTATCATTTTAGGTTCCTTAACATTATGAGATAAAACAAACATGTTAAAGGTGTCGCCATCATGAACAAGGCAGTGATTATCAAGGTGGTTTATTAACTATGATCGTCAAAAATGATTCATGAAGAAATTTACACTCTTACTGTAAAAACATTTGGAATTGAGCCTTTACACGTGGGACCCAAGAATAAATGGGTACTTTGCCCTGGCTGGTGTGGCTTAGTGGACTGAGCATCAGACTGCAAAGCAAAGGGTTGTCAGTTCGATTCCCAGCCAAGGCACATGCCTGGGTTGCAGGCCAGATCCTCAGGGGGCACATGAGAGGCAACCACACATTGATGTTTCTCTCCCTCTCTTTCTCCCACCTTCCCTCTCTCTCTAAAAATAAATAAATAAATAAAAAGAAAAAGAATAAATGGGTACTCGATCATTTGTATAAATGCTATCTTTGATGAAGAAAAATACTGTACTCAAGTAGTGGATTTCTCATGTTTCCCCACAAAAAGCATTTCTAATTAAAGGTATTGTATGACTTGCAAATAATAAGACGTCAGCCTTCCAAACATATGCTGATCTTGCTTTCTGGAGATATTACTTAAATTTCAGTTAGTCCGTGTGCACTAGGCACTTAATATCCACTCTGTGCTGTGCCATTCACTGACAGAGATAAGTAGGTAATCTTTGCACATCCTGCCCGAATCTTACCTACAGTGCAGCTAAAGAGAAAAGCAAAAATGCAATCAAGCTCGATATCATATTAGAAAGAACATAATTTTTGGAAAAAGATGAGTTGTGGCCAGGATAAGCATGAAAGGCTGCAAGGCAGACGTGATATCTTGAACTTTGAGTTCACCATAAAGGGTCTGAAGGTTTGGCTTGACTAAAGACAAAGTACAAAATAATTAGAAGGAGAAAACGTTGGATTCGAAAGCTACCAAAAGGGGAATATGGGAAACTTATTGGAAACTACACACATGTATTTTATGATGTCAAAAAACAATTTTCCCTTGCTCTAATATTTTCCCACTACAGAAGAACGTCTACACTCACGGATACATCGAGAACTGAATTACTGGGCTGAACTACAGCCATTCTCTCTGTACCTTTACTCCTTCCTCACGAAGAGGGGTACTTATTCCTCGGGCTGGTGAGATGAGGAGAAAGAACTGAAAATACATTTCCTCCTCTTAAAAAAACATCCAGTCAGCATACAGGCCTTCTTCGGCTGCCTTGTGGGCTGGCGGGGGATGTTTCTGGAAGGTCTACCCTTCTGAATGGGGAAGTTCAAATTCAGTGATTAAACTGACTAAGTTAAACTTGGCTTCTTTAGCTTTTCAATCATTTACGAATGTGACACCTTCTAGGGTTAATTTTAAGGCTGAAGAAAAGAGCAAAATAACACACACTTGGTTTTATTTCTGACCTATGACATGGTCATTCATCCAGTTTCAGGAGTTTCAACAGCAGCTTCACATGAACTTGACACTCGGAGTGTTTATGACACAGAAAAACATGTCTGATACGAGTGGAACTCGATTTAAACAGAAATTACCACAAGATCTCCCATATTTTCTTTATTCTCCATATATTTAATTGGTAACATTTGATAGCTTTAAAGGGAACAGTCCAAATATTAAACACTAATTTCCATGACGTCAGAGACCTGGGTGCGCTGTCTACTTCTTCCTGACCAGAGCAACTCCAGCGCTACTCCAGTGCCCTTAAACAAATGGATAGCATATCTTCATCTCTCCTAATGCCACTGAGGTGTTCATGGGAAGGATGGGAAATATCTTGTGATTTATTCCTCATATCCATAAGTTAAATCATTTGACTCACATTTTTAAAATTTATTGAGGCGGCACTGGTTAATAAGACCATATAGGTTTCAAGTGTACAATTCTATGATCCATCATCTGTATATTGCATTCTGTGCCCACCGCCCATCACCATATACTTGGTCCCCTTTACTCTTTACCAACCCCTACCCCCTCCACTCCGGTAACCATCACACTGCTGTCTGTGTCTATGAGTTTCCATTTTATATACCACATATGAGTGAAATCATAAGGTTCTTAGCTTTTTCTGACTTATTTCTCCTAACATGATATTCTCGAGGTCCATCCATGTTGATTCACCTTTTCTTATGGCAGAGTAGTATTCCATTGTGTTATGTATCACATCTTTATCCATCAGCCACTGAAGGACACTTTATGTTTCCATTTCTTGGCTGCCGTGAATAATTGTTGCAGTGAACATAGGGGTGCATATATCTTTGCGAATAAATGTTTTCAAATTGTTCTGGTATCTATCCAGAAGAGGAGTTGCTGGGTCAGATGGTAACTCTATTCTTTTTTTTTTTTTTTTGAGAAACCTCCATACTGTTTTTCATAATGGATGTCCAAGTTTACATTCCTGCCAGCAGTGAATGAGGCTTCCTTTTTCTCCACAGCCCCTCCAACACTTGTTATTAATTGTCTTGGTAATAATAGCCATTTTAATGGCACGTGAGGTTCAAGACTCAGCCCGTTGGCTCATAGAGTCACTTCATGGATGCTGTAGCAGGATGGGAAAACCTGTCCTGCTGGTCTCTGCTGATCATACCATCATGTGATGAAAATACGTTCTTTCATTTTATTTAAAGGTAAAGCAGTACAAAGTGTTGGATTCATTATCTGGTCCCATATTGTTTTCTTCCCCTCTAACAGGGACACTTGGGCTTAACCCTCTCTCCCGTCCATTTCACATTATCAGAGTGCTAACACCTTCCTCGACTCTTCCTGGGATTTCCCAGGGACTCACAGTCTCAAGACAACTTCTCTGATTTCCTGTTATCCCCACTCTCGTCTTTGTAGCTCATCTCCTGTCCCGCAGATACTATCTTCACTCAGGCCCTCATTTAGTCACAGGGGCGCCATGTCACCTTTTCCATATGCGTGCCTCCCTTTACTAAGATGCCACTAAATTCCTATTTCTTTTAGCTCTTTCTTGATCTCTTGTGCAAGTCTCCTCTAATATGGATGAAGGGTTAAGTAACACGACCATAAAAGATATTTTAAGATTCCCTTCCCCAATGAATTCTGCCTCAGTCCATCGGCATAAATATTATACCATCTCTAGTCATCAGGAATGGGAGAGGGTTCTTTAACTTTTAGCTACAAAATATGTTTATCGGGGGGGGGTGATGAACAAATTACCACAATGCCACAATTCTAAGATATACATTTGTCACATTTTAGGTTTCTGAAATTGACATGAAACACAATTTATATTTACGTTTAAGCTAGTGGTGTTCCTTCTGATCCACAATAGCTGTAATTAAAGCAACGGTGCATCATACAATTAATACCTCCTAAATGTGATAAAATAGGATATTAATTGTTTTTTCAGGTCCCTATATTACTCTTGTCATGACTAGAGGTTCAGAACATATTTCATTATTAGGCTAATGTGATGGAATAATATAATGATAAATTCAAAAAGAACATAAAACATTAAATAGTGAATTTTATGGCACTGTGTACTGACTTTTTATTAATAACGTATTGTCTATTAAAGAAGAATTTCATGAAAGCAGAATGTGCAGAACAGAAATTATAGCTATAACTATAATGACAGTGAATAGTGACTCCAATGGCATTTAACAGATGTTCTATTTTCTAAGTAACAGCTGCTTGATGCATTCATTGTACCAAGTTAATGATCTGCTAGTGTTATTTCACTTCACAGATAAATTACTGTGCTCTCTTTAAAAAAAAGATGTAATTTTTCATGGGAATGATAGTGTAACAGACTTTAGAAATAAGTAATAGTTCTCATGCTTTTATAGCTAAGAGGAGTGATGAGTTAGGGCAATTATCCAGATAATCTAGGACCAGAGGCCAGATTTCTGTAAACTGAGAGGTGATTGCTTCAAAAATATATAGGACGTGGTTGTCTGAACTGCATGTAGATCTTTGAAGACGGCTTGTGCCTCATTATCGAGCAGTTCTCAAACTTCTCTGAATATTAGAAACACCGGTCACCCTCAGACCAATCAAATCAGACCCTCTGAGGGTGGGCAGGCCCACTCGGTAGCTCCAAGAACCCCTGGTGAAAGAGAACGATGCATTCTGTCACTAGATTTTATTCAGTCTTCATCCTTACACTTTAGAACTGAACTGCCGGCAGAAGGATAACTGAGGAAAATTATCATTGTTCTTCTTCGTATTTAATATTAGAAAAGTCTGTACCTGAAAAAAAATGTACAGATCAAATTGACTTGTTACCTAAGTGGCTAGACGTCAATTATTTTGTATTATTTAATACCTTGAATTGAATTCAACATTTCTATGTGTTTGCTATTCTCTGACACGACTCTTGGTATCCCCATATCACTGGTAAAGAAACCTAATGGTCGGCTTATGAAACCTGTCAGGTCTGAGCTATCTAACCACTGATGCATTTAAAGTACTACAGGACCAAAAATGGTTTTTTAGAGAATTATATTTGATCATGTTAATGTTTAGATAACACTTTGGATAGTAAATAGACTTAATGTAGCTCCACTGTTTAACTGGCTTTGGATTTTTGACTACTGAAACTCAATTAGAAATAAATCTGTTAGTAGTTCAATCAGAAAACTACATAGATTAAACTTTGTTGAAACCTGCATTTTTCTTTTGATTTTTGATTGTTGTGCAATTACAGCTGTCCCCATTTTCAACCATTACCCTCCCTTGCCCTACCCGCCCCACACCTCCCACATTCAACCCTCCTCCGCTCCCGTTGTCTTTGTCCAGGGGTCCTTTATTCATGCTCCTTGATGACCCTTCCCCTTCTATGCCCTGCTATTCCCCTCCCCCCTCCCCTCTGGTCACTGTCAGTTTGTTCTTATCTCCATGCCTCTGCTTCTATTCTGCTTGCTAGTTTGTTTCGTTGATTGGGTTCCACTTATAGGTGAGATCACATGGTATTTGTCCCTCACCACCTGGCTTACTTCACTTTGCATAATGCTCTCCAGTTCCATCCATGTTGTCACAAAGGGTAGGACTCCTTCTTTCTTTCTGCTTCATAGTATTCCATCATGTAAATGTACCACAGTTTTTTGATTCATTCATTTACTGATGGGCATTTAGGCTGTTTCCAGCACTTGGCTATTGTGAATTGCGTTGCTATGAACATTGGAGTGCATAGGTTCTTTTGAATTGCTGTTTCAGGATTCTCAGGGTATAATCCCAGCAGTGGAATTGCTGGGTGAAAAGGCAGTTCCATTTTCATTTTTCTGAGGAAATTCCATACTGTTTTCCACAGTGGCTTCACCAGTCTGCATTGCCACCAACAGTGCACTAGGGTTCCCTTTTCTCTACAACCTCGCCGGCACTTGTTGTTTGTTGATGTGTTTATGAAACTTGTATTTTTCAAACATAATGATCATCAGAGATATAAACTACTTACTCACATAATATGTACTTTCCTATAGTTATATATTTGTGCTCAATTCATATGCCAAACAAGTTTGGTCAGTAATATGATATTTAGAACCAATTTACTTATATCCAACTACTCACGGTGATTTAAAGACTTAATAAATAATATTCAAATTCTAAAATTACACCAGTGGCAACTGACTATATTAAGTGACCGATGCACAAAAGATTTTCATGTGCACTTATACACTCTGCACTTCAAATTTAACCATTCTGTCATGTAGAAGCTTTTTAGTTTGATGTAGATTCATTTGCTTATTTTTTCCTTTATTTCCCTTGCTGGGATTATACCCTAAGAATCCCGAATCACCAGTTCAAAAGAACCTATGCACGCCTACGTTCATAGCAGCACAATTCACAATAGCCAAGTGCTGGAAACAACCTAAGTGCCCATCTACAAATGAATGGATCAAGAAACTATGGTACATCTACACAATGGAATTCTACGCAGCAGAGAAGAAGAAGGAGTTTATACCCTTTGCAACAGCATTGATGGAACTGGAAAGCACTATGCTAAGTGAAGTAAGCCAGTCGATGAGAGACAAACACCATATGATCTCACCTATAAGAGGAATCTAATGAACAAAATAAACTAATGAACAAAATAGAGCCACAGGCATGGAAACATGGAACCGACTGACCGTGACCAGAGGGGAGAGGGGAGGGAGATAATAGGGGAAGGAAGGGGAAGGGACCAGACAAAGGACAATATAAAGGACCCAGGGACACGGACAGCAGTTTGGGACTGACTGTGGGAGTGGGGGGGTGGGATGGGTGGAGGAGGTCAAAGGGGAAAAACTGGGACAACTGTAATAGAATAACAGTAAAAATATGATTTAATAAAAAATTAATCATTCTGTATTTTATAATTATTGTAGATGATAAAGAAATACTTTTTTCTCAGTTTGAGTTAGGTTACCTTCAAATTGCTAGAAGATAAGATTTATTACAATAGCCACAGTTGACAAAAGCTATTGAAATCAGAGACAGTACTGGATTCTACTTGCAGATTTGCTATAGGTGCCGGGACTTCCCTTTTCTCGTCTACCAAATGGAAGTACCTGACCCCCATGACTGTTCATGTTTCCATTTGTTCTAAAGCTTACTATCATTTTACCAGCATCATTGTTTTTCTCTTCTCTGAAGAAATACTTTGTCAGTACATTGTGGGTTTTTTGTCTTAAATTGCAACTAATCTTACTGAACAGATTATTTAGCAAGCACACACTGTGTGTCAGATACTATGTTACGTGCATGGGAAACACCATGGAACAAAACAGACACGTTCCCTGCCCTCTCAACAAGTGACATCATTAATGTCCACTCAGTAGTCCAAGAGACGAGACGTTATCATGACGGCTCAAGGATCTTGTGCAGCGTGGGTGTGCAAACCCCCCCCCCCGGTACTGGTAATTTCCCCTAGTTTTACCATTTCCTTCCTTTGTCTGTTCTATAGACATCAATCCGTGTTTCTCCTCTCAAGCTGCTGAACTGCAGTGACAGAGATTTGTAAGGTGTGAAGGGCTAGGGGATGTCTGAACACTAATGGTGTAACGAACACCAGTGACGGACCCCTTGTGGAACCTCTGGCGTTCAGACCACAGTGGCTAGGAGTGAGCTGTGCTTTTAAAAGTCTTAACATCAATGCTGTCCTCCCTCTCACGACTCCAATGGAGGCACCTGTGTGAATGTACATATGCAGTGAAAGGGACACTGGGCTTTAGGAATTTTACATTAGCACTAATAACTTCCAATTCGACTATTCAACTTCTTTGTCATTTGTTACTATTGTTCTAAAATGTCTGCTTCCTGTTGTTTTAATGTAAAATGTTTTTCTTTCACCTTCTGAAAAGTATGGACGTCCTTTTAAATGTATCAATTTTTTCCCTTCTAACTGCAATCTGGAAGCATGGTCATAAGATAATGGGAGATGAGAGAGCAGTTTGCTTGCCCCTAGCTGCGCCTCCAGCTAAACAATCTTGCCACCCTCCTGACTACTTCTGGAAGTTCTTCCACTCTTTCCCTTGTGAGATCACTGAACATCCGATCTGGGATACCTACGAGATTCTCAGGGCTACCGTCTTTAGCAAGTAGATGGTACCTGTAAACACCTACAATCCTGTCAAGCACCACTCAGTACCTTTGAGAAGATCCACGTGTTCTCATGTCTCTGGTTTTGAATGTGTGACTATAGAATTCTGAGTGGGAGGAAAACTTAGATAAGAGAATTTATTTTGGGAAGTCTGCTTCTGCAATAGCCCTATCAAAGGCCCTTGCAGTGCCAAGCTCCTGATGCTCATTCCCGAAGAAGGCGTGGCCCAAGTTCAGGGTGAGACGCATGAGACCGCTTCTGCTTGGAGGCACGCCGGTAGAGAAAGGACAAGAGAACCCTTTCAATTATGTTTATTGTAACAATATCAATAAGGGCGCTGTCTCATTCCCCATCCCTCCAATGTTTTCTTCTGAATATAAATTCAATAAAAGCCTGTATATAACTAGTATAATCAAATATGTAATGACTATTTTGATTATTTGGACAATTGAATCTCATAAGTATATTTCCTTCTATGTCAGTTATGTGAAATGAATCTAGAGATTCTAGGTGATACTCTGCCTGTAGTTCACATGACTATTATTATTTTAGTGGGTAGATCTCCTGTTAAGTGTTCAAATGATGAAAAACAAAGTCTAGTTGTTGGTTTTGCTTGACAGGAAGCTTGGTGCCACATCTTGAGGCTTAATTTTCCCTGCCTATTCCACCATCCATGGGCGACTGTGTTCATTATTTTCCTCCTGCAATTTTCCCTTCCTCTACTCTTCCAATTTATTTATCTTTGACAGGTGAATCCCAAGTATTTCTTTAAGCCACTCTAAATAATCCTTTTTTTCTGGAATTAGAACTGTAATAAATCATTGCAATGTAAATATAGTAAAATAAAACTGAAAAGATTGCATTGTAGTCAGTATATCTGAACATGGGCTATATTCAGATAAACTAAAGGTCAAATAAACATTTCATTGGTAATTTAATTTTATGTATAAGAATATTTTATCTAGACATTCAAATATTTTCAAATTTAAATAATATAATGCTCTTAGATCAACAAAACGGAGAGAAATTCAGTAGAAATAAATGAAAGAGTTTAAAAACAAATTGATTCTATATTCAAATTTTCTCCAAGTCAAATATACTTGGAATGATTGACAAATACCTTTAATGTCCTGCATTTAAATGAATACTCAATTTACTTTGGAAAAAAGTCTGGCATTTATCCTTTGAAATGGCTGATGAGACCAACATTTTGAGTCAAGTTCCGTATCCACCAAGAGAGCGTGTGAAATAGGAACACATGTACTGAGGAGTTGTGGGGTTTCATTTATGAGAGTTTATTTTCATATTAAATAAATAGAATTATAAATGTGACTGCTGTAGATCTGTAGGTCACGTGTTTTATATGATTGTGATTTTTAAAACAGCTTCAACACCTTGCAAATGAGTCTATTAAAAATTATGTAATTTAGATGCAAATGTGTATACTTTGCTCTAACCATAAGGGTTTTCAGAGTATACCATTAGCAGTTCAGTGTTGCAAAAGACCCAGAGAGAGCAGTAAGTTATGACATGAATAAAGAAAAGAAATGCCAGTTTTCTACACTTGTTTCCCGATGGATGTCAAATTAGTATTGTTTCTTGGGTCTATAGAAATCACTTCCCAGACAGATTCAATAAGGTGACACATCCCCAGACCACTCAAACCTTCTCATATGACAAGAATAATCTAGAAATCTTTGCCAAGTTCATTATCTTACAATATTTTAAATTGTATGGTGAGGCTATTGCAAAAATATCTCCATAGTTACTTATTCAATGATCTTATAGAGACTCTGGAATCCAGAGTTCATATGTGGCACATTTTTATAATTTCACCTCAGTTTTAAACTGTAGTCAGAATTTTTCAAATTCCTTTCATGTCTAGCTCCACTCCTCCGTACCGTCAAATTAACATTCCACATTCTTTGATAAGGGCTGAATTGTGTGAACTCAATATTCATATGATGAAGTTACTATTTTTCCTTTGTACTGAATTTTTTTTGGTGACACTGGTTAACAAAATTACACACATTTTAGGAGTGCAATTCCACAACCCATCCTCTGTACACGGTACTGTGTGTTCACCACCCCAAGCCAAGTCTCCGTCCATCACCATGCATCCCTCCCATTTCCCCCTCCGCCTCCCCCGCCTCCCCTCCTAGGCACCCATCACACTGTTGTAGCTGCCCATGAGTTTTTTCTCCTTTTTCTTTTTGGCTCAATCCCTCCACCCCCAACCAAACGCCCACCTGGGCACTCCGACTGTCAGCCTGCTCTATGAGTCTGTCCTCATTTTGCTTGTTAGTCCATTTTTTTCATTAAATTCCACATAGGAGTGAAATCATATGGTATTTGTCTTTCTCTGACTAGCTCATTACACTCAGCATAATGTTCTCCAGGGCCATCCATGCTGGTGCAAAGGGTAAGATTTCCTTCTTTATTACAGCTGAGGAAGTCCTACTTGTTTAATATGGTTCCTTTTTATGAGATGAAATAGTGTCCTCCAAAATTATATGCTGAATCCTAACCTGAAACCCCAGAATGTGACCATATTTGGAGACAGGACATTTAAAAAGGTAATTAAGTTAAAATAAGACCATTAGGCTGAGCCCTAACCCAATATGACTGGTGTCCTTATAGGAAGAGTGATTTGGGCCTGGCTGGCATAGCTCAGTGGATTGAGCGCGGACTTGGAATCAAAGGGTCACTGGTTCGATTCCCAGTCAGGGCACATGCCTGGGTTGCAGGCCAGGTCCCCTGTGAGGGCCATGTGAGAGGCAACCATACATTGCTGTTTCTCTCCTTCTCTTTCTCCCTCTCTTCCCCTCTCTCTAAAAAAATAATAAATTACTGTTAAAAAATCTTTAAAATAAAACAAAAAAGAAGAGTGATTTGTACACAGGCATGTACAGTGGGAAGATCCAATGAAGATGCAAGACGACAGCCATTTACAAGTTGAAGTGAGAGGCCTCAGAAGAAACCAACTCTGCCAGAACCCTGACCTTGGGCTTGCGGCCTCCGAAACTGTAAGAAAATCAGTTTCTCTTCTTCAGGTCACCACATCTGTGCTACTTTGTTATGGCAGACCCAGCAAACCAATGCGCCCATTAAAACTGCATAGGAATAATCGAAGATATTCTCCATAATATTAAGGGGAGGATAACGAAGAATGAAGCCTGCAACATATTCACGAATCCTCCACTTGTACTGCTTGCCCCGTGGCCAGTTTATTGTAGCTCATACTTCAACAGACCATAAGTCTTCTCTGGGCTTTTTGTTTGTTTGTGAGTACGTCTGGTGGAAACTACCATCAGTCATGTGTGCTTAAGTAGAGAGACATCATGCAGGCTTTTTTCTGCCTTTGTCTTATGATGTAAAAGGCAGTGGTGATACTGCTCTGGTCAAAAGAAATGCAATCTCTCTTTCTTTGTATTCATATAAGATCCACTCGTCATTTTACCAGGACACACTGGCCGCCCAGTGAGAGGCCATCTTTCGCTCCTTTCCCTGGAGGCCAGATAGGTTCACATGACTAAAATTTGGCAAATGGAATATAAGCAGAGATAGTGCACGGGGCTGTCATGATACATCTTGAAGAGAGAGCCGACTGTTCTCCACTTCATCGTCTCCCTTCTTTCTGTGGGCTGGGATTGAGCAGTGGTGGCGGTGTGCAGGTTTTGCTACGAGAATACAAATACCCAGAGGACTTCTGAACAATGGAGTAACAGGGACCTATGTCTTTGGAGAATTTCATGGAGAAAAGTTACTTCTTCCACCCAGAACTTCCATGAGCTAGAAATAAACCTCTGCCTTCCTGGAGCCATAGTATTTTTAGCTTATTTCTTACAGCAGCCCAGCCTGTATCTAAGTATATGATTGTCACTGGTTCAAATTAAATTGTCACATAAAAATGTAATATTTGTTTGGGTGAGGAGGAAAAAATAAGGCCAATGTAATTTTTAACCTGTACCCTCTGTACACTCACTACTAGAGTTTTATATATATATATATGTATTATATTATATGTATTATATATGCTAATGTATATTATGTATTATATATACATTAGTCTAGTAGTGAGTGATACACACACACATATATATATACACATACAGACATATACACATACATATATATTATTCTGAACTAATAAATAGAATTCAATACCTTATCTCTAACAATAAATCTATTGTATGTGACAAACTTTTATATCTACTTATCCTCTGAATCGACATAAAATCAGTTATTAGTTTTGGTGTCACTGTATGATTTAAGTTTTTATATAAGGAAATTAAAACTTCCCAACTTTGGATAATCTAGATAGCCATGTTGAATTAAAAATAAAGCACAACACCCTGACTGGTGTGGCTTAGTGTACTGAGTCCCAGCCTGAGAACTGGAAGGTCGCCGGTTCGATTCCCAGTCAGGGCACATGCCGGGGTTGTGGACCAGGTCCCCAGTTGGGGGTGTGCGAGAGGCAACTACACGCTGATGTTTCTCCCCTCTGTTTCTTCTTCCCTTCCCCTCACTCTAAAATAAATACATAAAATCTTAAAGAAAATAAAGCACAGAGCTTTTAAACATCTAGTTAATACAGGCAAGTATTTGTTAAGTTAAAAAAATTGAGGGGCTAGGGTGTGCTATGATTTGTTTCTTTATAAATGCCCTATGCTTCGGCAAAGTTTAAGGTGAAAACAAATTATAAATATCAATTACTTCCTTTATATCAACACACTTTCTAGTAATGAATCAAGTGCAAGAAGAAATGGCGTGCCTCGACCTTAAATTTAGGGAGCAATCATGTCTGATTGGCTGTCACAGAAACGGCAGGAATTTCCCAGCTGAGGACTAAAGAAAACTCTGCGCCCTTTGGCTGATGAAGATGGCAGCAGCTGCACAGACCCCTTGAGACTTTTGTATGTGTGTGATAAGCAACCTGCTGATCTCGCCAGCCCTGTCCGGCCCAACTGTCTGCGGTCTCTGCATCCTTGCCCTCCTCACGGGTGTGGGGTCCATCCAGGCAATCAGTCTTAGGCAAACTAGGGAACAGAGTATCTCATCCTTGGACTCGCTTTGTGATGAATAATGTATGGACTTTTGAAGGACTTATGCATAACCTACCTAATTCTAAACGAGCTCTGGGGAGACTTCTGCTAAAGCCTCCCGCTGGCTTTATCACAGTGCTGACACAGAAAGAGTTAAACCGCTGATGAAGTTTTGAGAAAGGGAAAAGGAAGCAAGATAACATTTACAATTCTATTATTGTTCCACATTAATAGTCCCTTATGAAATTATGCAACTGTGTGTTTTCATGAATGTTAAAAATAACCTCCAGTGATACAGGTTTTACCTTCCCCCAGGCAACTTCGGCGTCCAAATTACTAGGCATTCCTTCAACGGCTGATCTCTTTGTCAGCTCCGTATCTGTAGCTGCCAGCCATTCCGTCAGCGCGTTCATTTCCTTTCGCATCTTACGGGACAATTTCAAGCATTTCTCCAACTGCTGCTTTCTTTCCGTTACCTGAGAAGAAAGACAATAACATGTAATTTGGTTTACTGTGTCAGCTCAACTTCAGTTATAGCCACTTAATTGGAACGTTCGTATTTTTATCATTTGAAAATAACCTGTCTTACTTTTGAAAAAGAACATTTTTTGCAAAATTGTATGTCCTGAATATTAGTGAATAAACACAACCTAGGAAAGATGAGGTCTTTTCTACAAAAGACAATGTCCTGTGTCAAGTAAAAAGAAAAGCTGAAATGATTTTCTCTCGTGTGAATAATTTAGGGCCAATTTTTAAAAAATAAGTAGAATTGTGTAAGGCACACTGAAGATAGGATGCATTTCTCTTAGAAAACCTTCAATCATTGGTCACAGAGATAGGCCAGGAGGTTAACGATCCTCCATATGCACAGGAGGTTTGCTTTTGCAGCTATAAAATCAAAATGAAGAAAGAATACTAAGTCTTTCAAGAGGCAAAAGTATCTGTGTAACGCTTACATGGCCCACGTTACTGCCATTACAACTGTAAAGTGCCGTAGGTTTGCACAAAAGCAACACAAAAATGTATAGGTGACTTTCTCTTTAAACATGCTTCTGTCATCCAGTGGGGGCAAAAGAAAAATAATTCTGAAACATAATTGTCTCTCTCATTAATAGAGAAGATGATAATGTGATTCTGCATTCTAGTCCTCAGTGTTGAAAACAGACCCTCAAATCAAACTCTACCACATTCTCATACAAAGAAGGGACAAACATGTATTTCTCCACTGCCTTTGCAGGCATGCCCACATTTTGTAAGTGTGTAGGTTAGTTGTCTGGTTGGTTTAATGAAAAGCCCAGAACGTCTTCCTGATGAGTGTGTGTTCTACAAGTGAAAATATGTGTAAAGATTTTAAAGTGCTACAATCAAAACAAGCACCCTGGCACTTTAATATGAATTCCAAATACTCAACAAAATTTATTACTTTCCTTAACAGAGGTGTATATAAATTTTAAAAATGTTTAGTTGCTGAGGCTGCAAAGTCAAATTGTTTTTTTACAGAATTTTCGCTTCTGTTTTTCCCTTCAGGGAAGTAAAAGCATCTTCCCTTGCGGACTATAAGGATTTTATTCATGGGCAGGAAGAGAAAATATATATTGTACGAAGTGTTTCTACGCCTAGTTATCATTTCTATGCACTATTGGTAGGGAAGAAGGCTAGATTCAATATTTCAAAGAAATTCTATCTTGTCCTGGCCTGGTAGTTCAGTCCGTTAGAGCATCATCCCGATACGTGAAGATTACGGGTTCGATTCCCAGTCAGGGCACATCCAAGAAGCAGTCAATGAATGCATAAATAAGCGAAACAAAGATCCATGTTTATTTCTCTCTCTCCAAAATCAATAAATAAAAATTTATTAAAAAAAGAAATATATGTTCTTAGAGCTAATGCACTACTGATTTTTATTTATTCTGTTTATATCCAGCTAACTAGGATATAAACAGAACGGACAGGATATAAAGAGACTTTAATAAAACGGGAAACACTGCCATCTTAAGGAAACTTGAGGTTTACACTTTGTGTGTGTCTGTGTGGAGCAGAATACATTTAAAAGAGCGCCACCTGCAGTAGAAAGTTTCAACGGTCATAGTCTCATGAACACTGTACAACCTGAGGCTGATAGGAGTATTGAGGCTTTAAGTATTTGAGGCTGATATGAAAATGCTATTTAGGCATATTTCCATAAAAATCAAGGCACAGAGAAGCCACACCAAATATTACAACTGTTAATGCTTCTCGGTGCTAGGTGTAAAATCTCTCAATAAAACTAGACAGATTTTTAGATATAAGAAACTCTTCGATCGCTCTTCATTGAACAAGGATAACAAAGTCGGTGACTGTAAACAAACTAATAAAAGTGTGTTAAGAAAGATGCTATGGACTGAACTGAATCCCCTCCCCATATTAATATTGAAGCCCAAACCTCCAATCCCCCACGTGACTGTACCTGGATGGGGTTTTTAGGAAGTAATTAAGGACAAATGAGATAACAGGGTGGGACTCTATTCTGATAGGAGTATGGCCTTATTAGAAAAAAAAGAGCCCTGGCTGGTGTAGCTCAGTGGATTGAGCGCCAGCCTACGAATGAAAGGGTTGCTGGTTCGATTCCCAGTCAGGGCACGTGCCTGGGTTGCAGGCTGGGTCCCCAGTAGGGGCCACGTGAGAGGCAACCACACACTGATGTTTCTCTCCGTCTCTTTCTCCTTCCCTTCCCCTCTCTCTAAAATAAATAAATAAATACAATTTTTAACAAGAAAAACAAAGATTCTCATTCTCTCTGCCCCTCTCTCTCCTCCCTTCCCACAGCAGGCCCCCGTGTGAGGACATAATGAGTATGAGTAGGCTGCTATCTGCAAGCCAGGAAGAGAGTTCTCACTAGTCTTGATCTTGAACTTCCCAGCCCCGAGAACTGTAAGAAATACACTTGTGTTATTTAAATAACATAGCTTATGGCATTTCGCTACGGCAGCCTGAGGTGACTAATGTAGAAAGGTAACGCGTATCGACTGGAGCCAGTACAACTACATGAATTCTGAAGGTGATTAAAATAGCAGGGTTTGCCTTTTTATATAAAAAGAATCATATATTATGATAGACTTTGTTTCTTTTAATTTTATTAAATAAAACCATTGTGTTGAAGGAGCTGGGAAGATTTCAATGCAGCTGATTTTTCTGAGAGAAGGAATACTACCACATTGTTATAACATGACATTTCTAAATATTCCCTTTGTCATTAATATTTCTAAAGCTTTATTTCAAAAATAAACTTCTGCCCGACAGTTTTGCTGTATTGTCATGCTACCTGAGCTAAGTAGGATTTCTTAGCAATGTTTCATTTTGCTTTAATGATATGATGGAATGCCAAATGTTACTTAAATCTTAGCTGAGCGCAAAAATAAAAACTTTTAGTTCGCTTAGAGTAATGTAGAATACTGAGACAGCAAAGGTCAGGTCAGTCCGTGATGTTGACAAGCCATGTATTTCTGAACACTTTTTATGAACTGTCATTATTTTGAACCACCGAAGCTCTACATTTGGGGGAAGTGAGATAACTACAGTAGACATACAAAGGTTGTGAAAAAAGGAGATGGAGAGCCGCAAACATCTTTAATTAGACCCCGGTCAGGACAAAAATATAAAAATAGTCACAGAGCCATAGGACTTAACTGGCTATCAGTGCTATCTTACGAGTCAAATGTGGTGGATTACGCAATGCTTGCCATGCAGGAAAACCATTTCTGTGGAAGGTGCCAACTCAATTATAGCAAACGTGATCTATGCGCAATGTCAACTCCGCTGTACCCAGATATAGGTAGGTACAGCCTCCGCATCGGCACATACAATGAGCAAAGTCAAGTGTAGATCAAAGAAACCCTTTCACAACTCTCTGATGGACCAATGACAATCTCCCTCAGCTTTACATATTTTTAAACACAGACTGAAAAAAGATCCTCATTGGTTAAGCGTTTATTAAAAAGAACTGCACACGTGAATCTATCTCAGTCTCTATGCATATATGTGTGAATGCATATATTTATGTATCTATTGAAGGTTATTAAAACTTTCTAATACATCTATTGTAGATAATTCCTGCCTCTTGCTTTACTTTACAATTTACAAAGAAGGTGGGAAGAAGCCAGTGCTTGCGGCTTCAGTGCACGTACCTTTGCTCCCAGCTCATTATAATGCAATTTCAAAGCTGTTATTCTGTCATCCAGCTCTTTAGGGTTTTCTGTCTGTTTCTTCTGTACAATCTGACGTCCGGTTTTTATCACCATCTCCACTTCAGACTTCACTTCACTCAGACTTTTATACAAGTTCTAAGTTAAAACATAAAACGAAACAGAATAATAAGCAACGGTGCCAGGCTCATGCCCTTATTAATAAAAAGAAACAGGGACAGAGATCACCTTAACTGCTATTTCCTGGTGACAGTTTCAATGAGGCAGTGTTTTGCGGCTGTGATCAGCATCTAGCTTTTGCATTTTCTGTTCATTTAAAGTTCCTATTTGCAATGGCATATACACATACAGGCGTGCATAGTTTGTGGTTATCCTTCCTAAGAGTACATCATACATATATTTAGTTCTCCAATGAAGGTTTGTAAAGAGAATTCCTAAATGGTATGGATTTATATTTTTTTATTTTATTTCATTTTATTTAAGTATAGTTGGTATACACTATTTTAAATGTGACGGTTATGTAATTCCAGTTGAGTTTGGAAAAATTCCTCTATGCATTCACCAGGTATTTCTCAAGTGCTCGCTACCTTCCAGAGAGGACAGGAGGTACCAGGGGCTCAGTGGGAGCCTGGAGAGGCGGTCACTGCTGTTCTCATGGTGCTTACACTGTAGTGGGGATGGAACGTACAAATTTCCAACTCATATTTTCAATGTATTCAATCATAGAGAAGGAGGAAAGGAAATGTTGCATAGGTTAATTAGATGGTACAAATTGATTTTCTACATGGGACTGATCAAATAACTATAAACAGATATAAATATATTACTTAAAACTCACATGCCCCTTACAACTACAAAGAACACACATGATGCTTCACGAAGCGTACTGGCGTGACAAAGCCTTGTGCAGCAGCTGGCATAACTTTGCCTTCTAGCTATTTTCCTGGAAAGGTATGTGTGTTTCTATGCATCCTGCATGAATATACCTATGCACACATGCCTATATCATGGTTGGCATCGTACATCACTACTTTACTGCGGTAGGTGGTTAAGTCTGAATGTCAACTGTTTATTTCACTGGTACTAAGGAATAAGGATGCTACCAGGTAGTTGTGGATTTTTGGAATTAGAAGGAAAATTGGGTTTGTTTTCTATCTTCAGTTTAAAATCAATGTTTAAAACAAAACATTTTTTAAAAGCTGAGTAATTATCTTATTCATTAAGGCTACAAGCATAAACTGTTTCCATCTTAATCCCCTCTGAGGATTGTTTGATATAAATATTCTTTACTAATAATTGTGAGTTCTGACTGAGCTTTCCAGATGATTTACTTTTTTACTTCATTTAATTTCTTGGAAATTATGAACATATCTAGGTATTTAGAAACATTCAAATTATTCATTGTCATGCTGGGAATCTAGTCTGTGAATTTTGAAATCAGAGATCCTTTCAAATGATTTCCTCAAGTTTAAAACAAAATCTTAATAATTTACCTTTATGATGAAAGTTCATTCAAAGTAGTATTATTCATTAACATCATGTCATTCAATAGGCAGACAAAATATTTATTTCTATTTTAGGAACATACTCTTTCTATTTATTTGTGTTGATGTCAGTAAGACATTTTTAATAGAATAAAAATTTCTTGAAGCAAAAGTCATGAGTATAGTCTATGCAATAGGGCATCTTAAGTGGTGAAAAAAATATAAAAATTGTAAAGAAAAATATCCTCCATAGTAGGGCTACTTGAATTGGTCCTGGTGTTTAAACCGGAACCAGAACTAGATTGAGCAAGCACCTTTGCTCTTTGCACTGAGCCTGGGCCAGTCACAGCTGGGCACAAGTGTGCGTGCTTTACGGCCAGACAATGTTATAAGGTACCGTTAGAGACTTGTTCCTGGAAGAAAATAAACAGCTCTCCCTTTGCAAATATATTTAGTCATAACGGCAGTGTACTTGGGTCCTTTTGCCTTTAATTCTTTTTGCAAAATTAAGATGACATATGTTTCCATGTATGCCTAGCATTACTCATCTAATATTAGCTAATAACTATATATCATTATATTCAAAATTTCTTTTTGGGGGGTAAGACTATTTATAATAATTATGCCACTAAAATGCAGTCTGTATTATGAAAAATGTTACTAAATAAAAATACTTCATAATTTTTTACAATATATACATTTTTTTTTCTAAAATGTACTTTCCCATTCATGGTGCTATGACTGAAATGCACTACGGGTGTCTATTTCTTTTATGCTATGAAGCGGTGGATGCAGAAACAATACCTGAAACATAAAGCACTAAATGGATAAACATTTTTCCCTTTAATGGTAATTAATAACATTCAGTGGTTTTATTTATGTGATTTCTACCGTCACGGTCCATAGAGCGCAGAGAGCTACAATACTACTTGCATTACTTTAGTAGATGCTCTCATCATTCAGCTTTATGCTGCCCCAGGAGCCCTCTGACCCGGTGAATTTCCAATAATTGCAACAAACCACACTACTCAAAATCCCAAAGGCCAGTGAAGATTTACACTGCAGGGTAATTATCCCTTGGATGCCTTTTTATTCTGTTTTTGTTGCGTGCTGGCACTTCAATATATACCCAGCACCGGCATTTAATGGAAAGGTATCGGCTTTCGGAGTAAGATGGCCTGAATTGAAATCTTGCTTTTGCCCTTCACCAGCTTGTCTTTAACTTCTTTCATTTAATCTGTGGCCTTGAGAATTAGAGGTAACTTATGTAGATCATTAAAAGCTCACTTGGTACTCATATCCGATGTGGTTTTTTTCTCACTTCAACCATTATTGTTGTTCGTATTTCCAGACTAATATACAGCACGTGCTCGAATAAAGTCATTTTATTCAATGTCATTTCATTATAATATTGATGAGACGCCATAGCAACTTAACTTTTGCTTAGGTCAATTAGCCTATGGTAGGTAAGCTTGGTTTCATTACATTTTGGTTTACTTAGAATTATAGAACCTATCAATGATGTTAAGTGAGAATGTACTGTATTTCTTTTTCAGTATTTCCATGTAAAAATATATTCAAAGTACCATAAGAATTAAATAACAAAGATGTCCTTTTATATTCTGCACAGTCCTTAGAGAATTATAGACTTAAAAAAGACACTCATAGAAGACGTAATAAGTGGCTACTATTTCGGTAAAAGTTGTTGTCTCTCAATATACCTGTGCTAATTACTGTTCTTAATCTCAAAACTGTATAGTATAATTTCATAGATATCTGAAAACAAATTTCTGTTATAAAAGAGGATCATGAACTACTTCTTAATAGGAAGAGTCAAGGCCAGCTGCGTGTTTGTCACCAGAAATACGTACCACACAGTGATTTAACTGTGACTGTACTACTTCCTGTTCAACACTCTTTGTTTCCAATGCAGGCAAGTGCATCTTCACTTCATCCAAAATCATCTTACTTTCCTGCAGGCGCTGCTCAAAATTGGCTGGTTTCTGGAATAACCGAAACTTCGTGGAAACATCTTGCAATTTTTTCTGTAAGGACCATGTAAGAAAACACCGATTTAATCCAGTCTTCCAAACAATAATCACTCGTATTTTCATTTTTATTAAAATTACTTATTGTTTTCCATTTTATTAAAATTATTCATCATTATAAACCAGAATAAAAATAAAAAAACCAATTCCTTCTTTCCATTTGTCCAACACAAAAAAAATACGTGCATTTGGGAGAGGAATTCACCAACTGTTATAATAAAAGGTAATTTATTAACTTATTTTATCCTTACAATGTATGACCCAAAGAAGTCTGTATCATTTATATATTGTATTTCAGTTTTCAAATAATGCTCCCAATCCAAATTTTGCTACTAATCTAGTTGTCTAATAAAGACAATGTTTTAACACCAAACCAAAACAAATTCCTTAGTTTTTAGAATATTAAGTACCTGTGCCACATCAATTTGGGATAGTACCCTTTGGGCAGCCTCCTTTCCCTGGTTATGTTTCTTCATTTCTTCTAAACTGATCTCATGACTTGTCAAATCCGATTGGATTTTCTGTTGGGAGGACAGCATTATTAGTCAGAATGCTCTGCAAGTTATTGCAACGAACAATTCACTTTCCAAGAAGACAGAATTCAGAAACTCTCTTAAAACATCATTATAATATAGCTTCTTTTAAGATAACGATAGTTTTTTGTACTTATCAGAAAATTTTCAGAAATCAAATGAGTTATTTCTCTCCTAACGGAGTTATTGTGAAAAAGAAATTATCCTTCTGAGTGTCAATGATAATGAACAAGCTATTCCAGATATCAGTTTCAGAAGGAAATATGTATTTGTATGTAATACGTAAAAATGATATTCTCTTATCTTTAAATTAACACTCACATGTGGCCAAAGATAAAATATTAACCTTTATAAAAAAGCTAACTGTGACAGGGTAAGATATAATGAAAAGATTTCATGGGGGCCGTTTCCTTAATCATGATCTCTACTCAGTCATTCCGTGCCGTGTTTCAGTTACAATTCAGGGTAACTATGGAAATCGGAAAGGGAAGTTAAGTGCCTCTATTGGCCTTGCTTTTTGTCTGATAGATACTTACTAGCTTCCTGCAGAGACTGATTTTTGAACTTTAAATAACTAAAAATATGTCTATATCTTCTCTAGTGAGTAAAGACAATTTTGCTCAAGTTCTATTCAAAAGTATGTCTGCGCCTGACTTAATTCTGAGCCAGTTTTAGGAGTGGGTCAAATCCTATAGTGTGCAGAGACCAAACAAGACATTTGTTCATTTCTTTCTTGAGTCAAAAGTGTACCCTTGCCCTTGATTTCCACGAGACACCTCTGTATCCTTATGACAAATTTCCCTCCCTCATTTTTGTTTCTGCTTTAGTTAATTCAATTTTCTTACTTTGAATCTAAGTGTCCTACATAGTTTAATGAATATGCAAGGAGATGGGACATTTTAAAAACAAAAGCATTCCTAATTGAGTGAATTTAAGGTGCTGGGCCGAGGCACTGAACAACATGAAGAGTCTAGGAGACCTGACATAATACACAGAGAATGAAAATGCATTGGAAGAAATAGAACTAGAAACTTAGTTGGGAATGAG
The DNA here is from genome assembly GCA_004026765.1 of Micronycteris hirsuta. Taxonomy (NCBI): domain Eukaryota; kingdom Metazoa; phylum Chordata; class Mammalia; order Chiroptera; family Phyllostomidae; genus Micronycteris; species Micronycteris hirsuta. Next base: position 3,644 of record PVJI01017849.1, on the reverse strand, counting down.
ATATTTAAATAACTGCACATCGTAAATGAGAAGTTCCTAGTATTTTCAATATGAAGATAAAGTTTAAAATGGATCAGAATCACAGACAATAACAGTTTTATGACTAATACTTAATAATTAAAGAAATTCAAAATGAGAAAACGCTACTATAAATTCAGTAATGCTTTGAAGTGATTTTGTATTTTATTAATCACGCCACATGTAGCTACATATATGGATGTGTGTGTGTGTGTTTCAAAAAAGCAGTGTACACTTGCACAATTGGTATTCATTTTAGGGTACTCAAATATTAGAGGGAAGGCTAGGGAAGAACCATGGAGAACGTAGGAATGTAAGAGATGCAGAGAAGAAGGAAAGCAGTAAAGAAAGAGAAGGAACAGTCTAGAAGGAGGAGAAGAGAAACTATCGACACTTCACGTAAATTCATTTAATCATCTGATCAAACTATTTATCATCCTCATGACAAATGAGGGCAGAAACATTGACTTCTCCAAGGTAACACACCTAGAAAATAGCAAACTCCATGCCCTTTAAACAACTATATCACTTCTTAAATTATGATTAAAAAATAAAAGCACCCCCAAATAGGCATTTATTAGACAAAACAGATATTTAATATGATTTGTATATTAATAGTAGTTTATTAATGCAATTCAGGAAGCAAGTTTTGCATCTACTACTTAATTCCCCAGAGTGAGAACAACACTATAGTGTCCCTATTCTTAAGATAGCTTTGTTCTAGGGAGATATAACATAAAGATATAATTAAATTACAAAGCAGAAATGTGTAATAGAAAAACCTCATGTTCTGTGATAAAAGAGAAGGGAAATTCATTTGTACTATAGAATCTGGTCAAATTTTAAGAAATTGGTATAGTTTAAATTGCACATGAATGAGAAGGGGTTTTGGAGGGGTAGGGAGTAAGAAAACGGGATCTCATCCCAGGGTGAACCCTGCTAGCAAAGACTGCGCTGGAGCGTGCAGAGTGTTTATCCTCAGTTTCACGGAAGGAGAGACGGAGTGTGGGTAGAGCAAGAACTACTTTTCAAAGGAGGAATTAATGTGAAGTTATTGCACCTTAAGTTTCAGGGCCCCTCACTTGCCAAAAGTCTACTATAACTCAGCATGTAACTTTCAGTTTTCAATTTAGATAGTTTTTTTTTCTTTTTCTTTTTTTTTCTCTAAAGACTGGCCCACTGAAAGCAGCCAAGATAACTTACGTGATCACTGCAACACAGGCCTTCTGATGACAGAAGCCCACATTTTTACAAGGGAACCATAAACAGTAGAAACAACCAGGACTTATACACATGCAAGCAAAAACGGAACTTTCACCTGCTGCCAGAGGATGAGAAGAACCGCCTGCCTTATGAAAGGGAAGTCTGACAATTTGAAACTCAATGTAAAGCATTGCATAGGCTCTCAAATGTTCGCAGTTACAGCAAACAGTTAGACTGCCGAGGGCCTGCGTACCTGTACTGTTAAAGGGTCACCACTCCCAAAGTCATTAAAACTGAAAATAAGTGATGGTTGAATAGCATATAAAACTGAGACTGCAGCATAATTTATAGGCAGCATTTCTAGAAAAATTCTCATATTTATAGTACTGTTCCAATATTATTAGAGATCAAAATTTCGTTATAAATTATGCATGAAAAGAGCCCAGTGGCTGAGTAGATTTTAGAATTTAAGGGCAAACATGTGTCTACACTACAGAGCTTCTCAGAATATTTTATATATTAATATATATTGTGCTATCCAAGAGAGACGAAGTTCTTTACTCAAATTCTCCTTTCTACTCAGAATTATACCTAATGACTATATTCAGGAACAACAATCCAACTCATTATTAAAGTTCTAAGATAAAAATTAATATATAATTCCAACCAATTCAACTTTGGGAAGTTATATATCATTCATCACCCTTATATTCAACTAGCACTTTTACAAATTAATTCTGCAATTCGCACTTTCCACTGAGAAATCACTTTTAATTAGTATTTAGGATATTGTTTAGCACTTAATTTTATTTAATTTTATCAGATTATTATTCTGGAAATGTAATTAAAATGCGTATCACTTTAGGGCAGATTTATTGTGAAATAAGTGATCTGTTTAAATAACAGTATTATAGAAACTTGCAGGCAGAATGGAAATCTCTTATTTACAAATTCCTCTAGTAAAAAAAGACAAACACTATATATCATCTTTCCTGACATTATAAGCAGAAAATGAGAACAATTATATTGTAGAAGAGAACACTGAGAACAGTGGATTTAATTCAAAGGAAAATGATTTCCTTACTTGGCTACCAATATAAGATCTGTTAAAGATCCAAATAAAGACTGCGCAATTTGAGTTCTATTCTCACCATAAAATATAAATCTACCAGGATGCATCTGAAGAAAACAAACAACTGGTCTGAACTTATCAGCTTGGCTTCGTATAAAGTCAACGATTTCCAACAGAAATAAAATGAGACGAACGAGCAAATCAGGCGCTGCTGATCTGGAATACCCACATGTTCTCTAATAGGAGTTCTCACTCCAGTATCTTCCAGGATAACTAGTTTTTTTTTTTTTCATGAAAGTGGAAAAAATATAAAGCAAATTAAATTACCATGCCATTACCAAAAAAAGACATTTGGCAAAACAGTAATTATGCGTATAACTAGCACTATTTAGTAACAATGGAAATCGAAATAACCATTTTCTCTATTAAAAATGGTAAAGAGCAAATTACAGAACTAAAAACCAATCAAACATTAATGACATTTCCAATATAGCACTTTACAATTAACTGAGCCGAGAGCAGGGCTTTTTCTCAGGATTTACCTCATCAGAACATTCTCAGGCATCAAATTAATGACAGAAAATGGCAAGCAAACTTAAGCTGTAGCTGTCTAAAGTATTTAATAGAATAAAGAATACTTTATACAAAATAATTATTGGAGCTTTTGTGATGTCAAATAAAATGATTCCAGAGAAAATAACTCACGTTTCAAAAAAAAAAAAATTACAAGATGTGATACTGAGACTATTAATAGAGAAATGTAACACTGTTAGATTAGTCATTTTTAAGCATTGGCAATTTTGAGATTGCATCCCTGAGAAGGGGAAATGTCCATATATAACACATACTCACAAAATTAATAAAAGAAAATGCACTAAAAGATCATGGATAATTTGTGCTTTTAAAATATGGAGAATATGAAAAAATGTAATTATGCTCATAGGCAGATGATTTTTAAAAGTTTCAGATTATACTTTGCAATAATACAATGAGTAAAAAAAGTTAAGAAGAAATTCACACAGATTTTTATTACTGTTTTTAAAAAAAATAAACCCTATAAGTTGATTAGATGAGGTAGAAAGCATATTAAATTAAGTTTTTTCAGATAGAGCGGTTTTTGGGGTTTTTTTTTAAGATTTTATTTTTATTTATTTTTAGAGAGAGGGGAAGGGAGGGAGAGAGGGAGAGAAACAGAAATGTATGGTTGCCTCTCACATGGCCCTCATGGGGACCTGGCCCGCAACCCAGGCATGTGCCCTGACTGGGAATCAAACCGGGACCCTCTGGTTCCCAGCCCGCGCTCAATCCACTGAGCTACACCAGCCAGGGCTACTCTTTTTTTTTTTTTTTT
>PVJI01017848.1:0-34690 GCA_004026765.1 Micronycteris hirsuta | reverse complement strand
CTAACAGCATTTAGAGCAGTCACAGTTTATAAACCAATCATGTAGGAACAACCTACAGTGCCAGACGACAGGATGTGGTTAGGTCAGAGTGGTACAGACACTCAATGGTATGTCACAGTGTATCACAGAGTCTGAACGTAGGGCTTTTCAGACAGTTACATGAAAGCATGAGACAATGCTTATAATGTTAATTGGAAAAGGTAGGATTAAAAAAGAGTATATCATTACCATAGTAAAAAATATGCTTCTGTACACTAAGAAGACTATGAATTATTTATAAAACCATTACCTAGGGGTTTGCGTGGTGAGGTGGTAGATTTCTGAATTTCCTTTCCCCGTTTTCTCCTTTTCTCCATCTCCGGCTCCCCAGCCTTTTACCGATCACTTACAATGACGTGTACAAGTTAAAGATGTACAGTGTGTCTTCAGGGGATCCTGAGCACAGTCAGCTGAGGACAAATGAGAGGCTCTGGCACTTCATTCAACACACTCGGAGAGACCATCTAGTATCAACAAGGAAGGAGTGCTTTTCCTGGGAAATGGTGAGGACTACACGTCTAAGCAGATTATTAAAGGACTTGGAGAACTGTTTTGAATGTACAAAGGCAAGTGTACAAAGGATTGTCGAGCTCAGTAAAACACTTAGGGAGAGCACTTAGCTTTTGAATTTTATTTTTCACAGGATGCCTCTCATAATTTTTGTCACAAAAGCTTCAGCTTTGAAAGTGGCAGTGTCCAGATATTTAGTTTTCTGTTAAGATTCACCTTGTGGATTTAAAAGGCTATTATTTGGAGGGATGTGTGGGACATTGTCTGTCTGACTCCAAGGGATGGAATATGGGGTCCCCTTGCCTTGATAAGGAAGATCTTTCAATTAGTTAAAAGTGGTCTCTGACAGTCCGGGTATGAACAAGAAACAGACAGCAAACTGAAATTGGAATAACTCGATGTGGACTTACCAATGGAAGTAACTAAAAAGCTCTGTGAGGTATAGGAGAACCACAAGGATAATGCCATCATCTGGGTTAGTAACATGAACCAGATGAGACAGGTACCAGCATCCACTCACTTGAGAGAAGCAGTGACTTCAATCAGGGACCCACTGTCCAATGTGACCCTTAGGGCAAGACACAAGGAAATGAACAACCTGACTTCTCTCCTCCCATCCACCCATATCCTGTTAGACATTGGCTAAATCCAACCGAAAGGAGGAATGTCATCCACAGAGACCAGCCTCATGGAGAAAAGTGTAGGGTGGAGGTGGATGGAGTGTGGACCGAGAGTCAGAAAGAAGGTACACTGAACACAGCCCAGAAAAGGAGCAGCTGGTCTTGTGACACAGAGTGTTTTCCATCATGACTATTGGTAAAGGGCAGCTGAAGCGTTATTTCTTTGGGAACTCCAAGTAGAGCATGGTGTTTGGACCAGATGGCTTAACATTTTCCATTTAAATCTGAGACTTTGTGATTTTAAGGTAGCTCCACTGAACTAGAAACGTATAAATAACCAAGGCAACTGCAATTGCATATTATGGTCGCCAGCCTGGAGTCAGGAAAATTGAGCACTTTATCCCTTTTATGGAGCAATAACCTTTTCAAGCATCCACGGTGATTATCTGTGAAAGATTTTTACAAAGCAATAAAACCAATGGTATATTTAATTGAAGTAAGGGTGTTGACGATCAACAAACACAACCTGAGATGAATGTATAATTAGAGTACTTTACACTTGTCACCCCATGACCAGGTGTAGGAGAAATACATTTTAATAAGAGCTAATGCGTATTAAGTGTCCACATGTGCCAGGCACTGAGCCATGCACTTTATATTAACTCATTTAACCCTGCCAAGAGTCTTCTGAGCTATGCAATATTCACAGTATATTCTCATCTATGCGCAGAAGCAGCCAGGGGCGTGCACTACTCGTATCTCTTGCTGCAGGAGGCACCACATGCTGATGGTCCCAGCTGCTGCCCCTTTGCACCCATCACCATGCTTGCTAAAGCCACACTTCCCTTGGGCTACTCCCAGCCCAATAATGGAGCATAGCAGGGCCCTTCACTCCCATCCCAGTGAGATGCAGGACTCCTCTGAAGGGTGGCCACTCAGGAACACCTCTCAGCCTGGCTAAACCTTGCTTGAAAGTGGGCTGTGGTCATGGATTGTTCCTACTCAACTCTTCTGTCCCCCGTGTCCCCTTTCGCAGACATCGGATCCACATCCACTTCTGCAGTCTCCCCCAACCTTCCTCACCCTCCTCCCTGCTGTGCACTGTGCCAGCCCCTCCTCCTCACTCATAGGTTGAAGCTCTAACACCCAGGTGACGGCATCTGGAAACAGGACTTTCAGGTGGTAAATCAACTTAAATAAAGTCACAAGGATAAAGTCCTAACCCTATAAAATGGTGGTCTTATCAAAAGAGGGAGATTTTCTCTCTCTCTCTCTCTCCCTCTCTCAGCACAGTGAGAAAGCTGCCATTTGAGACCTGGTAAGCAGACTCTCTCCAGAAACCTAAGTGCCTAGTAACCTGACCTTGGATTTTCCCATCTCTGGAACTTTGAGAAAATAAATTTTTGTTCTTTAAGCCACCCACTCTGTGGTATTTTGTTACGGTGTTTCAAGCTTATACTAATGCACACTCCCAATAAATGTCTTCTTACATGTCTAATCTTATTGTGGCACCTGATCCTCAGTGGACCCACATGAACTCATGGACCATCAGGAGTTTCAGGTGTCTGCCTGAACTCACAGACCCAGGGTGTGGCAAAGTGGGGCTCACGCCCAGCAGCAGGACTCAAGGGTTTGCCTGCTCATTCACTAGGCTACCCTGCCTCCGACGTTGCTGACTTGCCCAACTAGCCTAGGAACACTTTTTTGGAACACCTATCCTTCCTCACTTAAGCGAAGCATTTATGGCATTCTCTATTTTGCCTGACTGGAAGTCAGACCTCTGTTGCAACCCGAGACTTCACTCCAGCAAAACGTCTCTGGCCCTTTTATTCCTCACGGGGGGGCACAGCTCAGATGCTGCCTCACTCTCACCGCTCACTCTTCTGAGGCAAGTTGGACAGATGTGAGCAGAAATGGGGTTCGATTCCCCAGCTGTGAAACTTCAAACACAGTGCTTGCCCTGAGACTTTGTGTAACGGCATAAACAGTGGGAATATCCATTCCTAACTCATGGCCTTGGAGGACTGAGTGAACATTTAAGAGCCTAGGACATCAGCTGATACATAAAGCCTTTTATAAATGATATGCCCCACTCCTACTTTGACCCATCTTTTGAGTTATTTGTAGAAGTTGTTCTTGACTCTGTTGCCCAAAAATGCATGAAATCCTCTCACTTGTCTCGATGGCCTTTCCTTTTCCTCCCCCATCATGAGATTTCTGGGGGATGTGTCAGGACATTTGACACTGCTCATGTAGTCCTGTGAATGAGAAAACAGTGTAGTCGCCCAGCTTGGTTATCCCATTCCCAGAATTTCTCATGAACTTCATAGTCAAGTTCCAACTGGAACCTGCGTTACTGTCATACCCTATGTCAGAAGCTGCTTTTCCCAAGGTAAACAAAGAAAAAACGAGTCAAGGAGGTCCTTTGTTCTTATCACAATCTGATCTTCAACAAAGCATACTCTTTTCAACGGTTTCTAATCGTTCTTTACTTGAACCCATCCATAAAAGTTAAAAAGCCATTTTTAAGTGTAAATGAGAAGTGTATACTACCCTAAGAATACAATAACCTTTAGAGTAACACAGGTGAGGATTTCTGCTGCTAAGGAGCTGCCTTGCCTTGGACAATTTCCTAAACTTCTCTGCGATTGTTTCCTGCAACCAGGGAGTGAGGGTGACTTTCCCTTTCTTGTGGTGAGGAAGAAAAGAAACGATGATGCCAAGCGCTCCCCTGCAGACGAGCAGAAGCACCTGAACAACTGGCACAAGTCTCGTGCGTGTGCGAGCCTGGTATTTTCACGGGTTGGTCACCCACACCAACTCTTTACTCTCCAGACTGATGAGTGTTTGAAGCTCCTCAGGCTTTTCAAGGACTCAGGGGAGAATTTCTACTGTTTCACTTCTAGTGAAGGCCAAGAGGGCCCGCTAGCACTAGGAAGTTCCGTTCATGATTTAGTCTCATCACTAGACACTGCTTTAGGTGTGTGTCCTTTTTGTGTGTTTTGTTTTAAATAAAAAGAAGTATTCTCTCCATCAAATACAGGTTTGGTGCAAAAATCCAATTTTAGGCCATGCACAGTATTCCTTTGACTGTTTATATTCTTGCTCATAGGGTCTGTAAAGGTCTTCATTGGAATATGCTAGAACACCTGGAATGCCCCACTGGACTTTCCCTTGGTTATGACCTGCATCGTGAAATACAGACAGCAGGGACTGCTCCCTGTTACTCTGAGTTCTGGAAGGATTATGTTATGCTCTGAAGAACAATGTACCATATTGAAATGACTCCTTCATAGTGCTTTTGTTGCATATGTCATCGTTTCTAAAAATGTTTTAATTTTTGTTCTCTAGCTCATTTCTTTTTTATTGAATTTATTGGGGTGACATTGGTTAATAAAATTATACAAGTTTCAGGTATACAGTTCTACAATACATCATCTGTATATTGAACTGTGTGTTCACCACCCCAAGTCCAGTCTCTTTCTATCACCATTTATTCTCCCTTTACCCTCTTCTACTTCCCCACCCCCTCTGGTAATCACCATGCTGTTGTCTGTGTCTATGATTGTCTGCGTCTATGAGAGTTCTTTTTGTCTGTTTAATCCCTTCACTTTTTTCACCCAGCCCCCTAACCTCCTCCCCTGTGACAGCTGCCAGTCTCTTCTCTGTACCTATGAGTCTGTTTCTACTCTGTTTGTTAGCATATTTTGTTCGTTAGATTCCACATACAAGTGAAATTACATGGTACTTGTCTTTTTCTGCCTGGCTTATTTCACTTAGCATAATGCTCTCCAGGTCAAGATCTGGAAGCAGCCCAAGTACTCATAACTCGATGAGTGGATAAAAAAGCTGTTGTACATTACACAATGGACTATTACTTGGCCATAAAAGAAAAGGAAGAAATCTTGCCTTTTGCAACAGCATGGATGAGTCTCGCTCACTTTGTACTGTGTCTCTTGCAATGACAAGCTCTGATGTTGACAAGCATAAGCATGGGAGGCATCCCGATTCCTTCGTATTACTAAGTGGGGGGCTGCATCACAGTGAGATGGCCTACCAGCAGTACCCCAGCCATGATATAGTAATAATTGATATAATCGGTGGCTTTCATGAACTATATGTTTGTGTTCATGGCTTTTATACATACTATGGTATGCCATTTTAGACTTCTTTTCCACTTGAGTCTTCCTCCAAAAAATAAACTAAAAGGCAAATAAGAAACTTATTTCAGACTCCCCAAAAGAATCCCTAAGTGTAGGCGCCCAACTGTCTTCCCGACATGCCAGCTCCTGAAGGGACGCAAGGCTTTGTTTCAGAACAAGACTTGTCCCCGTGTCTGAGCTACCTGCTGCAGGTGGGAACGTGTCAGGACCTCAGCCCCAACCCCAAAGGGAGGCTAGCTGAGTGGCAATGATCCTGGAATTCTGCCTGCGTTGCTTGTTATCTCCTTGAACTTGGGCAAGTTACTTAATGTCTCTGTGTCTCAGTTTCCTCATCTGTAAAAAAAAAAAAAAAAAAAAAGGAATGATAATACCTATTTCAATAGCTTATTTTGAGGACCAACCAGGGTATTACATGTAAAGTACCTAACACATAATAAACTTTCAAAAAATATAACTTACCATTATTATTTTTTCCTCTCCTTCCAGGGGGCCCAATTTACTGAGTCAAACCCCACAGACTCTGCCCCAAGCCTGCCCCGGTTCTTGCACAAACTACAGTGGCCTGCAGACTGGGTTGGACTTCAGGGGGCCATGCTGAACCTTACCACGGCTTAGTGAATTCAGAAATTTATTTCACCTGCAACTTACACTTCTCTTTTGTAAAAGGGTTATCACGCCATCGTTAGCAGTGTAAAGATTACATAAGCTAATTCATGTGAAGTGTTTAAAGAAATCCCACGGGCAGTATTAATTTTTATTAACATACATGCAAATATATGTATATATTTGTAAACAACATGTTCGGTCTGCTTTTTAAGAATCCCACTTTTGTGCCCACTGCAAATGTTCGTTCTTCCATCCCTAGCGCCGTCAGCGTGCCAATGCATCCGCCAGCACTGGGGTGTGGTTTTGCGCGTGTTGTTTACAGGCCAGTGTTCAGAGAAGCTGAGCCCTTGCACTTCTTTGGAGTCTGGGGAAAGCAGGCCTCTGCCCTCCTGTTCTTACAGGTTCACGTAGAACGCTGAAATTCACACAGGGGCACATAATCCATTGACATGTGGAAAAGTGAAACTCTGCTAAATAAATATTCATAAAGTGAAATTTACTAAGTGAATGTCTGTGCTAAGTGAACACACATAAAATAAAACCTCATTGAACAGGTACAGACTTTAACCACATTATAAAATTCATTAACCGGTGAGTACACTCATCCAGCAACAAATTAATCAGCTTCCCCTACGTTAAAAATGAATTCATGACTAAATGGCTTATTTTACTGATCTTTCCTCATTAAAGACTATTAATATAGGAACATTGAATGGGGAGGGAAGGCAGGTGTTTGCTCCTTCCCTTTTTACTGCTTTAAGGATATACAGCGAAGACTCCCATGTACATTGTACAATAGGGAAAGCACACATATTTTTTTTGTTTTGCTGGGATATTTTGGTTCTTTATTTTTAAAGATTTTATTTATTTATTTTTAGACAGAGGGGAAAGGCGGGAGAAAGAGAGGGAGAGAAACATCAATGTGTGGCTGCTTTTCATGTGTCCCCTACCCAGGACCTGGCCCGCCACCCAGGCATGTGCCCTGACTGAGAATCAAACCAGAGACCCTTTGGTTCGCAGGCCGGTGCTCAATCCACTGAGCCAGGGCTCATTTTTAACATTTACCAAGTGTCAATGAATGCATCTCATTTAATTTTCATAGGAACCCCAGTGGGGATAGGAATCATCAAGTTTGAACAGGGTTACAGGCAACGAGGTGCTCTGAGATCAAGGACTTGGCCAAGGCCGTCTGGTTCTGAACCCTCGCTGACATGAACAATGGGAACAGGCATGACTGAGGGGTGTCGGCCAACTCCTAAAGCAGCAAATCCTTCCTGCAGGCGTTTGCCTGAGTTCACGGACTTGCCGCCCAGACCTGCTGCCTGCGACGCCTTCGTGGCTGTTTTATTGTCCTCATCTCATGACCAAGAAGACTGAGTATCCCACAGCGATGCACTGATACGGACTCGGATTCATCGCCCTGGAATCGCTCCAAGTTAAAGTTAAGGGGGACCCGGGGACTGTCCCTCTTACCACTGGCTAGACACAGTTGGGTTGGTTTTCCAGAATAGGAGCAAAGCAAGCTTTTATGATAGGTAAAGGTGATTGTGCATCACAGAAATTCAGAGCTCAGGATCTCCATGTTCACTCCCCCCAATTCCTCATGAATAAGGAGCCCAAACCCTCATTCCTATGGTTTTCATTGGCCAGCTTGAACTGCTCGGAACTGAGAACACTTTAACCAGGGCCTAAAGCTGACCTAACAGCTGTTATTGGCTGAAGCGTGACACCCAAACACACGTGTTAATTCGTACACTTCAGAACGTGACCTGATTTGGAGATCAGATCTGTACCAAGATAATCGGGTTAAAGTGAGTTCCTCGGGGGAGACCTTGATATTACATGACTGGTGTCCTCACAGAAAGGGAACTTTTGACATAGAGACAGACATATACAGAGGGAAAATGACGTGAAGAGAAGAAAGGAGAACATGCCGAATTGGTTTGCTAGAGTCATCGTAACAAAGCACCACAGGCTGACTGGCTTAAACAGCAGCAGTCTATGTTGTCGCAGTTCTGGAGGCTGGAAGTCTAAGTCAGGTGTCAGCAGGGTTCATTTCTGTTGCTGCCTCCCTCCTTGAGTTACAGATGGCTGTCTTCTCCCTGCGCTCTCACTCGGTCTTCCCTGCGTGTCTGTCTCCTAAAGCCCTCTTTGAAACCTGTTGGATCGGGGTCAACCATATGACCTCCCCTCTGAAGACCTGTCTCCAATGACAGCCACACTCTGAGGTGCTGGGCTTAGGACTTCACCGTAGGAGTTTTGGTGATCAATTCTCAAAGCAAGTTGTTTATAACCCAAACAAGAGGCCTGTGACAGATACTTTCCTTAGAGCCAACAGAAGGAATCAAGCCTGCTGACTCCTGGACTTCTAAACTCCCGATCTACAACAAATTAATTTCTGTTGTTTGCGGTGCTTTGTTAGAGCGGCCAGAGAGAATTAATACAATGGTGTTTACCTGCAAGTGCCGGACTGAATTTTCAGCCAGCAGGTGTATGCAAATGGAGTTATAAAAAAATAAAGTTGCCAATTTTGGCACCCAAGTTTGTGTCATATAAAAAATTGTTCCTGTTGCATGATTTCATTCTGTTTCTCTTCAATTCACTCTATTGGGTTTTGAGCATTTTATAAATTTCCCTATTATCATGGGAGATAATAACATGCTTAACTTTAGTCTGATAAGTATCCAGACAAAACTGATGGGAATTCAAAATCTTTGTAAGTGCTAAAACAATGATCATAAATGCTTTCTCAAAACAGAGCACCTTTCTCCATCCCCTAAACATGTTTCTTATAAGACAATGCAACAGCTTCAATTACCTTCTTGTGCATTCTCCTGTTCACCCTTCACACCTCAGCGTGAGTGACAGATACATTATCCTGCACTTGGGACTCCTGGTGCGTCCCTGCTGAGTCCCGGCCAACTTCTGCGCTCCTTACTATGTGCCTTGGGTGGAATTGTGTCCCCCCAAATCCATAGGTTAAAGTCTTAAGCCCGGGATCTTATTTGGAGATAAGGTCTTTACAGGAGAAATTAAGTTAAAATAAGGTCACTGAGGGAGCCTAATCCAGTGTGACTGGATAAAAAGGGAAAATCTGGAGTCAGACAAGCGTGGAGGGAGGACGATATGAAGAGACACAGGTAGAAGCAGGTCACCTACCAGCCAAGGGGAGGGGCCTAGAATCGATCCTTCCCTCACAGGCCTCAGAAGGAGTCGACCCTGCCAACACCATGGTTTTGGACTTCGAGACTCCAGAAACGTGAGACCAAAGATTTATGTTGTTTAAGCTACTCAGTTTGTGGTACTTAGTTACTATGGCCCTAGCAAAAACTAATACAGCAAGGCTGTGGGTCTTGTCCCGATCTGCCCATGCCTGCCCTAATCCAGTCCCCCCTCTGCTCGCAAACACCAGGTTTACCTTACTGTCAGCACCGTCTTGGGTCCTACTCTCAGCCACTCCCAGAACAGTGCTTGCCCTGGAGCAGGTTCTTACGGGTCTCACTTGCCAAGAGCACAGGTCGGAGCAAGGAATCTTCAAAAAGCTCGTGGGAAGGTCTACTGGACCTGCCAAGGTCATTCCTCAGAATGATGTGTGTGCCAATAGGGGCCTAAGTAAGGTCATTCTGATCCTTACAAACTATCAAGAAACAGCTCCAGGAAGAGTGGTCAACATGGTCTGTCTTTGCTATTTTATTTTGCATTTACTGTTGGTTTCTGACAACTCATCAAATCAGAAACCTTTGTAAAGGATAATTACTGGGATTATGTTTTATTTCCAAATGCCATGGGGACTGGAGGAGCTGTGCTTTCTGGTATCTCGGAGACCCAGGAACTTGAGACTTTCTGGAGAATACTGTTTAAATCACTGTAACAATTTTTTTTTTTTACACTGTTTCCTGGTGGCCATGCCTAAGTCATATGGTAAGAGTGAACATGGTAAGGTAAGTTTGCCCATTGCTAACCTTCCTGAATTCCAGTGAATTACACTTTCTAGAATGACTAAATGTTTTGAAGTTGGTAAAACTTGGTTCTCTTAAGCTCTTATGTTTAGAATTATATCATTTTTTCTGGATTCTTTTGTAGCAAGAAAGCAGATTTTCCTGGGCTCTAAGACAAGATTCTTGAAAAATTATGTTCATGTTCATGTCTTCAGGGATCATCACATGTACTGTTATGCAGCACTAAAATGCAGTAGGACCCCAAGGAGATATTTAGGTAAACTGCACCTTACCTCTCATCACTCTGGGCTTCTATTCTTTTGGAATTCCAGACTTGTTTTTAGTTTTTGTTTCCCCTAAAAGGCAGTTTATGATAGGGGAGAGACCATGCATGTTGAAGTAAACAGGAATAAGAGCAGTTTGTCCAATGGACATGGTCTATCGTGACTGTAAATCACAAACATAGTCCCTGGCACAGGTTAGTTTCTCTTCCTTTTAATCTCTTCCCTTGTTGGAAAATATATTGTCAAACTGTGAATAGAATAAAACTTAATGTGTGCCACCTGGGATCCTGACTCAGTCCTTTGAGAGTTGTATGTAAACTTGAGTTGCTGAAATTTCTTGGCAATTTAAAGGGTGTGGAAGAGTGTGCGTGTCCTGACCCGCTCTCTGCCTGCTGGTAGGTGGGTGGTGAGCACTTTCCTGCAGGACAGAGCTGGGATCGAATCCTGCTGGAAGAGTTTGTCAGGGCCACCGTAACAATGTACTGTAAACTGGGACCAGAAGTCCAAAGTCAAGGTATCAGCTGGGTTGCTTTTGCTTCCTTCCAAGGACTGGGAGGAAGAATCTGATCCACACCCGCTCTCATTTTCTGGTGCTTTGCTGGCGACCTCTGGCTTCTAGGGCACCACCTGCTCTGTCTCCATCTTCACACGGTGTTGTCTTCTTCTACCAGCCACCATGTCCTCTCTGCTGACTTCAGTCTCTTTCTTTAGCAATTGCACAGCTCATTTCCCTTCGTTCTTACGAAAGATCTTAATACTCTCATGCCCCCACCTATTACACTTCTCTGTTAATGAAACTTTTCCAAAGCTTTGCCTAGACTGCCTGCCTTGATTTCTTTTATCTGCAACATCCCACTCCCCACCCCTGCATTTTGGCATTTGCATCTCAGGAGGGCCCAGAAGTCTCTGACCTTATTCTCATCCTTCTGGTTGAAGGTTCCCTCTCTTAGCCTCCTTGATATCTCTCTCCTGAAGCCTGCCTCCTCCTCGTCCCCTCCTGAGTGAGGCACTGAAGACAACTGCTTCATTCAGCATCTAAGTGCCTGACAGCGTCTGAATTGCAGTGAACCCCTCGGGGGAGGAAACTAATGAACATCTCCATTCTTCCAGGTGGGGGAACTGCATTCCATTCCCTAAGGTGCCATGCACTTTTAACAGAAGCAGTGGGCCATGTCATGCCTTCAGTTCCCCTGGATAGCATCCACACTCTAAAACTGTTCTTCAGAAACCTCCACAGGCTTTGTAAAAAGCTGCTCCTGACTCTGTGCATGTCCTGAGTCACAAGGAAGCAGATTTCTTCAGTTCTGGAAGCATCATGGCTAAGAGCTACACTTGGGAATCAGACTGACCGAGGTTTTAATTTCAGCTCTATCGTGTAGTAGGTGGTGACTTGATCAACCAGAGCCCTGTTCCCACAACCATAAATCAGTAAAAATAACAGCCACACAGTAAATACCGACATAATACGCACCTGCCACTATTAAGCTAAATTAAATGAGATTATGCACAGCCAATTCTGCTATAATATGACATATAAGTTGCTAAAATTCATCACAGTATACACAACTGGGCTCAAGGGGGAAATGGAGTTGTTGGCACAGCACTCAAAAACTTAATCACTGCCACATTTCAATGAAAAAGACAGGGACTTAATGAAGCCAGCACAGTTCTACACATAAGTAAGTGGGTAAGAAATAAAGTGGTTCAATAAACACGGCCCTTGACCTTGCAAAGGACCTGAGGTTTGTAGCTGGTGAGCGATTGCGAAGTGGTGGAAGGAGTAACATGGATTTGGATGAAGAGCTGTAATGAAGGATGTGGGGGGGGGGGCGGCTTCCGGTACACACGGGGGCCCGGGCAGTGGGAAGACGTGTGAGCTGCTGTGTGTGCACTTTGTGTATTCCTACTTGCCGCCGTTCAGGTGGATGCAGCATACTTTGTTTGTCTGACAGTGTTTCTTGTGGACAAAATTCAGCTAAGCAAGCACAAAATTGGCATCCAGCTCAAATTGTTCCCTGATGTAGCCATTGTGTCAAAACACGTTTGTATTATAAAAATGAGCCCTGCGTCAGAACTGGCTGTGAGTGAGGTGCTGGCTTTGTCTCTGGCCAGCAGAATATACTCAGTGAATGGCTGCTATTTTTCCTTTCTATTTTCCTCTCCTAAAATCGGATCTTCTCGAAGGCAGATGCTATGTTTGGTCCACCTTGGTGCCCCAGTGACTGGCACCCATTAGCCAATCAACGATTATCCACAGGTGGTAAGAGCAGGCCAGCACTGCAGCTTCTAGAGAAGGGGGTGCTGCGTTTGATGGGCTCAGTCACAGGTGATGCACAGTAACCCCGGGACCTGGTGGGCTGCAGGTTGGAGCAGACCCACACCCAGCTGACCCGGGGCTGGGTCCTGAGTATTGACCCAGCCAGGAGCTGAGCCCTGATATAGACGGAGGGGCCATTACTTCTTACAGTGGGAAATGGAGGACTCCAGGGGTCAGAACTGGCCATGCTGTAGATCCCCTGGGGCAAATAAGAAATCTCAGGTGATAATGTCAGCAATCTGGTAAGTGAGACTGAGAGCTTGACCTGGTGCAGAACTGGCTCTAAGTCCATGATTTTTCCTTCATGTCCCTATTTACCAATGCCTATGGCAAAATCAGCCAAATCTGCAGGGCAATACCATGACAGAGTGAACTTTCTGGCATTTTACCAGTCATCCTATTTAACCCTCAAAACCATCATGGCATATTAAATTGTTATCCTTATGTTACAGATGAGAAAAAATGAGCTCAGAGAAGAAGAGTGACTTGCCCAGGAACACATGCAGTTGAGGACAGGGGGCTCTGCCCTCCTCCCTGAGAGCGGGGCAAGGAGCGCACTGGTGGTCTGTCCTGCGAGGTGGGGCAGGGGAGCATGGATGAGGGGGTAAATGATAAACATCAAATGCTGTCTGCCCTTGGCGAACGCCACTACCTGTATCAGTGCAGAAACTGCTTCTGCTCTCCCCCTAATAGAAGCGTGAGCAGTTTTGTTGGCTCTGCTGACACAATGCGAAATAGCCTCCATGAGAAAATGAGATATTGGTGTCACAGACTATTAGAGAAACAAATGGCATTGCACACCTCCCGGCCCCTCCTGGGTGTCTTCATCTGTTCTCACTGGCATGAAGCCCTGCATCGGGGCCCGGGGCCCTGGCTGTGAAAGTGCAGACTTTTTGAGATGTCGAAGACTTGGCTTTGTAAGGTAAATCATCCATTCACCGATTTAACAGACTTCTATTTGAAGCAGAGTGAGGTTTTCACAAGAGCTTATGATTCAGAGGTGTGAGCTCCAGTCTGGGCTCTGCCTTGAGTAGCTATGAACTTGGGCGGGGGACTTTATCTCACCGAGCTCCAGGAATCTCTGGACCTGTTTCTTCACCTATAAAATGGAGACCATCATCACAAGTCATCATCATCACCATCATCATCGTCGTCATCATCAGTCATTGTCATCATCACCATCACGATTATAATCATCATCACAAAAAGTTCCCCTTCGTTGGATTGTTCTGCGAGTTAAGCATGGTAGCACCTCGAGTCTAGAAAATGGTGTGCACACAGTAGGCAGACACTCAGAGAGTGACTTCCTTTCCTTTTCTAGGGGTCCCAGGGCCTGTGCACAGCAATGTGGAAAACACAGCGAGCCCTCTCATCATTGCAGGCACTCGAACCTCTGTCCCGAATCGCCAGCTGCATCTCAGAATAATCACCTGTAGACTGCAAAGAACCCTTCTTAAAGTTGTACCTACTTTGCATCCACCACAGGACCATTCCTTGCCATCTGAATGTATGCATATTTATTTTCTCCAGTGGGACAATAGGCACCTGGAAGACAAAGATGACCTGTCTGGGAAGGAGGATTCACTGTTGAGTGCGCAAGCACATCTCGTTAATTCATAGACTGACTTACATTGTGTCTAAAACCATCCACCCTCGTCATTGTCGCAGTGATTCTGAAGGGGATTTGCCTCTCAGCCAACATCTTTGGGGTCCCTCTGTCCTACATTGCCTGGTTTTAGTCTTTTGGTTTTTTTCCCTCAATACTAAAGAGCTCGGTGAACCTGTCCAGGTCCCCAGTGCTGTCTCTGCCGTTAGCTAGAAGCATTGTGACCGCTTGATTGTCTAGACTGCAGCTTGGAGAGCTACATCACTGCCCTGAGGGTGTCAGCAGAAACAAACTGGAGTTGAGAGACAACTGTGGCCCAGACATTGAAACACACTTGGGATGCAGAGATGAGCTGCCCTCAATAAAATACAGTTCACTGAGAAAATAGATACCTCTAGTAGCCAGTTGCGAGAGAGGGTGAGAAGTCCCATGACAAAGGGAAGGGAAGCAAGAGCTCAGATTCTGTAGAGCTCATAGGAAGCACCTGGCCCAACTGAATAAGAGAAAATGGTTCTCGTGCGGAATCCAGGGTGGCTTTCTGAAGAACAAGGCCTTAACTGACTTTTGTAGAATTAATAGGAATTTATCATCTAATCGAGATGGGAAGATTATTCTGTGGGTAGAGGTGGGCAATAGTTTGAACAAAAGCATGAAGCCCCAATGATAAAAAAGGGAATAAAATGGGCCATAATCAGATTTGGGTGAAAAGCGTATGAAGCTTAAGACATCAAGTGTCAGGATGGATCTCTGAGCACTTCCCGGGCCGTGCCAGGGAGCTGGGACACTTTCCTGCAGATGTGGGAGGACTCAGTGAACAGCAGTGGGGCAAGGCGGAGCAGCAGCAGCAGCAGTGCCTATTTACATTTTTCTGTGTGCCAAGCACTGTGCGAAGTGTTTTCAAGGATGCTGTCATCTTTACCACAACCACACGGGACATATTAGGTAGAACAATGCCCCCCAAAATGTCCATGCTCTGAACCCCACAACTTATAAGTAGGTTACCTTACACAGCAAAGGGGACTTGAAGACAGGACTACGTTAAAGATCAGGAGATGGGAATGTGTTCTGGATTATCCGGGAGGGCCCAATATAATCCCAAAGGTCCTTACAAGAGAGAAGCAGGATGGATGGAGTTAGAGAAGTAATGATGGAAGCAGAGGTTGGAGTGATGTGTGGCCACAAGCCAAGGGATGTAGGTAGCCCCTGGAAGCAGGAAAGGCTAGAACATGGACTCTCCTCTGGAGCCTGCAGAAAGAATCACCCCTGCCTGTCCATCTCAGACTCCTGACTTCCCAAACTATACCATAACAAATATGTGTTGTTTTAAGCCAGTGAGCGTATGGTAATATGTTACAGCAGCAATAGGAAGCTAACACATGGAACGGAGTATAAAAAATTGTCTTTATTTCAGTGATGACGAAAATAAGTCTTTGAGGGGTTAATTTTTCAAAGGTCACAACGCTGAGGAAAGGCAGACCTAGTGTCCTAATTAATCCGTGCAGATCCTTCCTCCAGTCCTGCTTATTCTGCTCCAACCAACCAACTTACGCCACGTGGGCCAACAGCTCTTTGACTGGATTGAAAATAGGTTCTTGTCCATTTCTCCCACTCCTGTTCTCGGCAATACCCTTTTATGCAGCCATCATGCCCACCAGTATATCATTCTTCATAAAATAAATGAAAACAAAAAGATCTCTTACTCCTGTCAAAAAAACAAAAGGAGAGCAGAAAGAAACATGAGTTATTAGCATCTCAAGGAGATTAGAGAATCCAAGTTTAAAAATTAGAAATAAATCTTACCTTCCATGACAGCATGGATGGACCTGAAGAGTACGATGCTGAGTGAAACAGGCCAGCCAGAGAAAGACAAATACTGTAAGATCTACTCATATGTAGACTCGTAGATAGAAAGAAGAAACTGAATGCTGTCAAAGGGAAGGGAGGTGGGGACTGCGTGAAAAAGATTAAGGGATTAAGCAAAGAAAAAAAGCTCAGAGACACAGACAATACTGTGGCGATTGAAGGGAGAGGGGGAAGAGAGTCGGGAGGATAAATGGTGATGGAAGGAGACTTGACGTGGGGTGGTGAGCACACAACACAATATGCAGATGACGTATTGTAGCACTGTACACCTGAAACCTATGTAATTTTATTAACCAATGTCACCCCAATAAGTTCAATAAAAGTTAAAAAAATAGATTATGTGATAAAAAGAGCACATTCTCCATAAACACTTAACCTCTGTCAACACAGCAGTCCTTCTGGAGCTGAGCAGAGCACGCTGCCTGCTGTGGGCTGACCCAGCTTCTGAAAGGGAAAAACTTTCAGTGCCGTAATCCTTCTCTGAGAAATAAGTGATTGGGGTTCAAGAAAAGGAAGGACTGCACCAGCCACTGACACTTTCACTGAAATGCCCCCAAGATGATGCTTTTTCAATGACTCTGAGTCCAGGCTTGACCACACGGCTTGCTTTGGTCACAAAGGCTAGCGCATGGGACACCTAAGAGAGCCTCCACGTCAAGGCTCGCCCTCTTCCCTTTTTTAGGGTCCCAAAAGTCACAAGCTTAAACAAGCCTTTTAGATGAGAAAAGGGCCAGAGTCCAATTGTCTTATCACCCTAGATGGTGTCATAAGTGAAACTGGGCCATGTTACACTATCCAGCGCCAGCAGACCACCAGCCAGCTGCTGACCACTGACACAGTAAATGAGACCCGCTCAAGCCAGGCAGAATCATCCAGCTGAACCCAGGCCCCACTGCCAAGCTGCAGAATAAACAACTAAGAAATTATTTTGTTTTAAGTCATTAAATTTTCACTGTGGATCCAGAGTATATGTGTTAAGTCCCAGCTCTACTACCCACTGGCTGCGTGACTTTAGACAAGTTACCTGACCTCCGTGTACCTCAGTTTCCCTACCTATGACATGGAGTTAATGATAGGTTTATTGTGAGGATTTAAGGAGATTAAATAGTGTAACACATTTTTAATAATGTGTTAACTGTCATAGTATAAAATCATTTACTTGTTCAAAATATTATTTTTACAGACAACGAAATCAAATTTGAATAAACTGAGGCAAAAAGAAAGATTTACTGCAATGACACACATTTATGGAAGCTAGGACCAGAATGAAGTGAGAACACAGGACAGTTTGGAACACACACTCCTGCACCATTCTGTATTCTTCTTGCTAAAGACATGCCTTCTCTTTCCTGTGGCCTGGATGGAGCAAATGTGGCCATGGTCCACACTTCCTTGGGTTACTTCTTCTCAATTTAAGGTAGAAACCAAGCTTGGACTGAATATTAATTTAATATCCAATTTCCAGCCAAGTATTCTCATTGGCATGTTCTGGGCAAGGTACTCATTATCTACGTAAGCAGCTATGGCCAGGAGATGGGAGGCAGTTGTACCGAGGAATACCTCCCAGAGGAGCATCCAGGCTGACTAGGGAGGAGAGGAGGTTGTTCACCAGGAGTGGGTGAAGAGAACAATTCCCAGGGAAGAGGAGTACAGTGCCGGCAAAAACAAAACAAAACAAAACAAAACAAAACAAAACAAAAAATACAATAGTTTTCTACCCCAGGCTCTGGTAATACCATTGTGGCAAAATCTAAGGAACATCTTTCGGTCTTCATTTCACTTGATTTCTCATTAGTTGATCCAAATAACCAAATTCCCTTGAAATACTGTGTTTCTTTGGAGGCTGAGACATATTTCCATTTTTACTCTTCCATTGGCCTCTCCATGGCCACGTTCTGTGCCTCACCCTCTTGCATCTCATAGTTGAATATTGGAGTTTCTCAAGAGTTTTTTTTCCTGGATACTTTTGTCTCTGCCTATTTCCTCTAGGTGAGCTCATCCACTACCAGTTTCAAAAGACATCCGCCCACATCCTGACGACTCCAGATCTGTACCTAGAGTTCCAGGCTGTCCACCCCAGCTCTGCGCTTGGATTTTCTCCCAAGCATCTCAGATGAAACATGGTCAAAGCAGCTCTCAAGCCTTCCCATGTGAACCTGCTCCTGATCCTTTATTCTACCACTTGGTATTCGGTGCGCACCTTCTCCAGGAACAGGCATAATGGAGCATGACTGACTGCATTAGGGCTTCTATTTTATTGAATGCCCATTTACAGTAATTGTAGGAAGATGAAAGGAAATTCCTTGAACTCACAGTAATAATTCAGTGGAAAAGATCCCACCAAGTGCCAAAAATAGTTTATTTGGGGTCATTAATGTGGATTTGTTTCTCCAAAGCTCAGAGGACACCCGACAGCCCACTGCCCATTCAGCTCCAAGGGAGAGGTGTCAACAAAACACTGAGGGAGTCTCAGGGGCAGGAAGTTCACAGACGTGTCAGGCCTATTTGAAAATGTCTTCCAGCCCCTGCACTTAGTGTATGGTCCTTACTAAGAGCACAGTCACCCCGGTGAGGACAAAACAGAGGCTCCTGCAAGCAGCTTCCTGATAGGCACTTGACGTGGAGGGAGAAATGAATCAACACTCCGAAGCCCATCCCTTTCTGTGACTGAGATTTTAATTTACAGAAAACACAAAGGAAAACTCCTCGGCATAGGAAACCCCGACTCATTTTCTAAAAGTGCGTACTTTTTTTAGAGAAATAATTATGTGATTATTGGGGCACGACATGAATTTCTATTAGGGAAAGTAAATATTAGCACTTAAATGACACAATTTGAGTCCTGGGATGACAGAGTTGGAAGGTTGCCTTAAAATAATCTGGTTCAACCTCCTCATTTTGCTTTTGTGGATGTAGGCAATAAAAGTGAGGCACAGGGTGAATCTTCATAGGCAGACAATTTTGTCACCTTAGACCCCAGAGCCACCATGCTAACTTCATCTCTTCTATGAGCCTGTTAGAGCAAGTAAGATCCTTTTCATGCATCTCCTCATACGCCTAGAAGCAGAATCCATTCCAAAAACTTACTTTCCCTTAATTTTGCTTACCGCATTTTTCAGACTATAAGACGTACCAGACCAAAAGACGCACCTAGGTTTTAGAGGAAGAAAATAGGAAAAAAATTTTTGAAGCCAAAAATGTGGTAAAATATTTAATAACATAAATAACATAATATTTCACCAATGTAAATGTAAACAGAACTCAGGTAAGCTACATTTGGACTATAAGATGCACCCCTCCTTTCCTCCCAACTTTGGGGAGGAAAAGTGTGTCTTATAGTCCGAAAAATACGGTATTTTTCCCAAAATGCAAAATAATTAATAATGAATGCATAGTCATTAAGGAAATGGAGAAAATAGAAGAAGATAAGATGATATTGAGGAATTACGATGGTAATAATAATAACAATAACATTAATAATAATAAATCATTGTAATCCCATCTCCTAAAAATAGCCCTATTATTATTTGGGTGTATATTTGCTTTCATTTCTTCTGAAGACATAGGCCCAAAGGCACCGGTTAGGAGTATGGGATTTTGTTTGTGGACAAGTTTCAGGTTTCAGACATGCCTAGCAGCTCTCTGACCTTGGATGTGTGTTCTGATGTCTGTATGGTAGAGTCCAAACCATCAACAGCACTTGTTCAATAGGGTTTGAGGACTGAACATCCTAGTCCATTCTGGGCACATGTAAAGCTCGTAGCTATTGTTTTTTAGATGCTTTAAAGCTGCATTTGAAAATATAGCCTATATTATCGCTTCTCGGCCTTTTGGCTAAGATCAAGTGAAAATATAGCCTATATTAGTATCTATAATATATCTTGATATATACATGTCTAACATCTATAGTCAGTTGCATGTTCTACTTTAAGTTGTCATTTATGATAAAATTTTTCATGACATAACATTCATATGTAAATATCACTTGATAGTTAAAAATAAAAAATATGTGTAATCAACCCTCTTTGTTGGCATTTAAAGTCTTTTAAGATCTTTGTAATTGCAAATAATGCTGTGATGAATATGTTTATATCTATTCTCTTTTTAAGGACATATTTCAGAAGTGAAACTATCACATCAACTATTATGGATATTTAAAAAACTTATGATGTACTTTGCTGGATTGCTCTTCCAAAGGTTTACAACAATTTACACAAAAATTAGCAATGCATGAGATTTTTCATCTTTCAGTGCACTTGAAAGCATTCCATACTGACCTGCAAAAAAAAATCCTTGCAAATTTGATACTGTTTAAGCAATGAGATAGCATTGTGATAATTCAAATTTTTCATGACTTCAATGACTGGTGAGTTTGAACTTACCATTGGTTTTTAAACAAATGCATATCTAATATGGCAAAAATACTCTCTTCTCATTCTCTATAGATGTCCAAAACCTGTTCTTATTCACTTGTTTATGTTATCTGTTCATTATTGAAAACAACCCTCTTCTATGTTTGCTGCAAATATGATTTCTCAGCAATAAATTCACATCACATTTTTATATACTGTCTGTTTATTTGTTCATTACTTTGTTTTAACTTATATATGCTCTAATCTGAACATTCTGATAAATTTATCTACTAAATACAAAACTGCTAAGAATTAGGAGTTATATTTCTGGTGTGTATATTTTGTTCATCTATTTGTTTAGGCCTGGGTCAGAATCATATCCTTTTGATATTTGTAGCTTTATATCATTTTAGTAACTAATAACATTAATTGTCCACAATGGACTTCTGTTTCAGTACAATTTCCTGCTATTTTAGATACTTTTTTCTTATAAGATAAATTTGGATTAAGTTTTCCTAGTTAAGTAGACAATATGTCATGATTTTGATATAAATTGCATTCTACTTTAAAGCTATTTGAAAATAAATAAAAGTTTAGCCTTTAGTCTATTCATCCAGAAATATGCTCTATGCTGATGACTCAAGTATCATTTTATATTTTTCAATAATATTTTGTAATTTTCCACAAATATCTCTGCATATTTTTCTGTTAAAATTACTTCTAAGTATTTTATTCCTTTGACTATGTTTAGTGGAATGTATTTTGGTTAAGTATTTTTAAATCCAGGTTTTGCTGAATATATTGTCACCCTTTCAGTTTATTGAAGTCTCACTGATTCCAAAAGTTTTTTGGTTGATCTTTAGGTAAAAAGGACCTGTATTATTTATCTTTTACTGCATAGCGAATTACCCTAAACTGAGTGACTTTAGACAACAACATTTTATTATCTCACATTTTCTGTGGGTCAGGAATCTACACAGAGCTCAGCTGCATCTTCTGGTTCAGGGTCACTCTCGGGGTGCAGTCCAGACTGGATAAGACAGTATGAGTCATCTTAAGGCTTGTCAATGGGATACACTTCTTCCAAGCTCACTCATTTGGCTTTTGGAGAGATTTAGTTCCTTGCGGACTGTTGGGCTGAAGGCCTTGGCTACTTAGGGACTGCTGAACAATGGCCATGTTGTGTTTGTTGCAACTGGACTTCTTCACAGGCAGCTTGCTTCATACAAGTGGGAAGAGCAAGAGAGAGAGATGGAAGTTATACTTTTTCATAACCTCATTTAAGAAGTGACACTCTTGCCATGTTCTCTTGGTGACAAGTGTCATGAGTATATGTTCATGATATAGTCTTTCCTACAAGTCAACCGGGCAGCTGCTTAGCTAGCTGCCTGCTGAGCCACCGGCACCAAGGTATAGACAAGAGTCACATATGGTAACTAAGCTGTCCACTCAGCTTTTACTGAATGCAGGTTCGCTCAAGGTAAAACTTGGCGCCCCTGATGGCAAGTGGGGAATCTTCCCAGAAGCCTATGGGTGGTACATGGCTGTTGGGCTTAGTACCCCTGTTGGCAAGTGGGGAATT
The DNA here is from genome assembly GCA_004026765.1 of Micronycteris hirsuta. Taxonomy (NCBI): domain Eukaryota; kingdom Metazoa; phylum Chordata; class Mammalia; order Chiroptera; family Phyllostomidae; genus Micronycteris; species Micronycteris hirsuta. Next base: position 12,810 of record PVJI01017848.1, on the reverse strand, counting down.
TCCCCAGGAGCCTATCTGTGGGTGGTCCCACTCTGCAGACACGGCTGTTCTGATCACATGTGCAGACATCTGAAGTGTCTTTCCTTGCCGGACATGTTTGCTCTGACTTAAGTAGTTTCCCCCTTGAACCAAAGTGTCATGACTGACTTGTAGCCATCTTGGTTGACGTGAGTGACTCCTCTTTGTTTTATATAATTTATGCTGTCTTGATCGGACCAACGACATTTTATTGGCCCTGCTCTCCACTACAAGTGAGTCACTGTGTCAGTTCTAGCCCACACACACGGGCAGAGGATTGCATATGGAGGGAAAACCATGGGGACTACTGAACATCAATTCAGAAGCTGCCTACCCTGTACCTTTTGAATGATTTAACAACTGAACAGTCCAACTATAATTTTAGCTCCAATTAATCTCCTGCATCTGCTGCCAGTTAATCAAAGCAGCAGTTCACTCCCAACAAAGAGCACAAAGATCAGGCACCTCTATGTGGGAAGTCCACAGCTGGCTGGCTGAATATTTGGCTGCTCTTGCACAGCTTCTAGGCTGGGCTGACCACATGTTCTCAGACCACGCCAAACCTGAGGGGTGGCTAACCATCAAGCTATCACATTGGCCCAAGGTACCACTCTGTGTGCATGGCCTTATTCTCTCGTACCACCCTAAAATGAGGAAAATGGAGTCCAGGGAACTTAAGGAATTATGTATAAAATTGCAGCTCCATAAAGTAGAGAATCGTGTTTTCTTCCCTGATCTCTAAATGAGAGCAGAATTGTACTTTATTAGTGAAGAATTAAGTTGCTGTGTCTTTCATTTCTTTTGAAATAGAGAATGGGAAGTTCAAGGGGTCTCTCCAGCCATCAGAAGTTTGCAATCCAGGACTCTCTGAGCACTGCATGAAATGATACTAATCGCTTAAGGGAGTTCTTCGAATCAGAGTGCTTTATTCTATCTTCAAGGGGAAAGAAATGGAGTCAATGATTCCCTCTTGCAACAAAGACACTTTCTCCTGAATCCAGTTGAAAGGAGGAAATGAAAGAAGTGTTAAGTGAGAATTGACAAGTGCCAGTGCTAGGCTGCCAAAGTAAGGTGATAATGAGCCTCGGAGTTTTACCAATGTCTTTTCTTATTATCATATTCATTGTCATGTCCATACTTCCTGAACACATCACCGACACTTAACCCCAGCAGTTTTATTTTGATTTTCAAGATTAGGAGTTTGAGTCTAGGGGTAATGAGAGTGACTTGAACTGAGTAAGAAAAGACGATGTAATGGAAGGACTACTCCGTGGGCTTGACCATCCAGATCTGACTTGAATCCAGCTATTCCACTCCAAGTTCACTGTCTACGTAACTTTGGACAACTTTGCCTTTCTGAGTCTGTCCCCATAGCCATCAATGGGAATACCTTGCTCAGAATTCATTTATCCAACACACATTTATTGAGAGCTTATTATGTGTCAGGCATTGTTCTTTATTCTAGAAATATGGTAGTAAATAATACAAAACCCTAGTAAAAGAGATACAGGGAAACAGATGCATACATGAATTCAGTAGGGATATGTGATAAATTAGATTAATGTGGTAACCCAGGTGGTCAGGAAAAGCTTCTCTGAGGAACATAATATATGGAATGCAATAAACATGGTGCTTAGCACATAGTAGGTGCTCAAAAATGCAAATTTCAGTTTGTTCCTAGCATCATCACTCTTTTTATTAGTCAAGGCACAGCATATTGAGAGGCATTAGCTGTCCCATCGATCATTTTTACATTGTGTAAAACTCTGCAAAGCTTAGAAGCAGCCTTAAAGGTACCCTAGCCTAACTCATACTTTCTAGGGGGGAAACTCGAGGCCCAGCAAGGAGAAGGAACTGACTGAACTGAGCTGAAACCGTTTGATTTTAGTCCAGAATACTCCCCCTGCTGAGTTCATTTGCATTGATGCATCGGCCTCTGCCCTGGGCAGCTGGAAATATTACAGTCTTGGCATCTGTGAGAGTAGCTTTTCCAAGTCCGGGAACCAAAGAAACCCTGGCCTGGAAGTCTGATGTGTGGTTGAGCTTTCTGGTGTCCTTAGAGTTCTGACAGCTCCCACCTCCCACGCAGCTCCAGCCAGAGTAGGCAGGGAGCAGCTGGCGAGGGGTGAGCTGTGGGGAGACAAGTTGGGGATGGTGAGGAGAGGCATGGGAAGCCCTCCTGCCCTCAGCCTTGTCTCCTCTCATCCAGTCTCCCTGCTCAGGCCAGCAGGACATCATTCAAGCTCAGATCTCATCCCTTCATCCCCCTGCCTGGTGGCTCCTTTTCACCATCAGGATCAAGCCAGGTTCTGTCTGTGGCGAGGAGGCTTCATGACCTGGCTCCGGTACTCTCACCCCTCCTCTTATCATGGTCTGGAAAATCAGAGCTTGTTGCCATTTCAAGTACGTGCCCTCCTCCCTCATACCTTCTGGGCTTGTTCTTCTCACTGGCTGACCCCTCTGCAAAGTACGTCTTTATCCTGTGTACCTTGGCCTTGACCCGCGCCACCTCTGGCCAGCCAACCCACTCCTGCGGCCTGGCCAGGTGCCCCTCTCTGGGTCACATGCTTCTCTTTTATTCCAAGCTTAGCCCCATCTTTGTGCTGTTACTCTGCACCCCTACACTGGCCTTTGCCTCTTTCCTCTCTGTGTCTCCCACTAGATCATAAGTTCCCCTGAGGCAGGGGCTCGTTCAGTTTACTGCGGAACTCCCAAGAGACTCTCACTGTGTTTGGCACAGAGTGAGGAACCAAATAAATCATTGTTGAATAAAGGGAGGGGTTGGGTGGACCCTAGTCATGAGGTGTGATCACTAATTTAGGAAGCGGAAGAGTCAGGGCAAAGCATGATTGAACGACAGTTCTTGTGGTCTTTATTAGTTTTCTCTAGGACTGGACCTTAATCCATGGGCCTCTAGCAAAAACTGGGTTGGACTTGTCTGATATACAGTGTACTTGGACCCTGTATGAATTTCCTGGAGCTGCCATACCTGGTTCTATTTGTTTCAGGGAAAGGGCCGGTCATTCCCCATGCCCTTTCGTGCTCTTTGGGTCATATCCTTTCTGCATTGGTTTGCTAGCACTGTCAGAACAAAGTAGGACAAATTGGGCGACTTAACCAGAAGAGATTTATTGTCACGCTAGAAGCTAGAAGTCCAAGATCAAGTGGCTGTCAGGTTTGGTTCTTCTGAGCGCTCTGATGAGAAGATCTGTTCTAGCTCTCTCGTTGGCTTATAGATGGCTGTCTTCTTCTTTGGTCTTCACTTGTCTCTTTGAACCTGTCGGTGTCCAAATTTCCCCTTTGCATAAGGACACCAGTAGTACTGGATTGGGGACCCACCCTACTCCACTATTTCATCTGCAATGACTCTATTTCCAAACACATGACAGTCTGTGGTAGTGGGGGTTAGGACACGAATGTATGAATCTGGGAGTGGCGGGGGGAGGGGTATACAATTTAACCCATAGCAGAGTCTGTAGGGAGTTGAATAATCTCCCTCCAAAATTCATGCATACCCGGGATCTCAGAATCTGCGCCAATGTGGAATAACGTCTTTGCAGGTTATAGTTAGCTAAAAACCGTGAGACAGGAACTTTCCGGTACATAAGCCCTGTCTGTGACACTTCATTACAGCCACTCTGAGAACAGAATAGAGGCTATCACACTTGCCGATGTGTCATATCAGAGAAGTTCAACATGGCTTTTGTCAGAGGTCCACGGATCGAGGTCTAGTGCTAGTTGACAAGAACACCGAAACTGCATACCATAGTCATGGCTTAAAGACTGAGTGTCAGACCCAAGAGAATTGAACGAGTAATGGTTCAAGTGCGGCTTGGGATTCAGCGTGTTCTTATGCACACCCTAACTCTACCACTTACAAAACGGATGAACCAGAGAAAGTAAGTGAACCCCTAGGGTTCAATTTTGTGCCAAGTGGGGGTAACAACCCCTCCCTTCTGCGAGCTAAGTGAGGAAGAAAAGAGCTTATGCATGAAAAGTGCTTAACAAGTACCAGGCTCAAAGTAACAAGGGACAGTAGGGAATTAGGAACCTGTCCAAAGGTAGACTGTCCATAAATGGAGATGTTTTCACAGGTTTCCCTCACTATCCAAAGGTAGATACTTCCTATGGAACTTCATAAGCCAAAATAGTGTAAAGCAAAGAAGCAAGTACCTTAAGTCACATCTTGCTAACAGATGCACAAAGTAAATGAGATGAAGCACAGATGGTCAGAGCCACAGCTCAAAGCTCTGGTGCTGGATGCTGAGATGCTGAGTATAGCTCCCGGGGAAAAAGCTCGGGGGGCCAGTCTCCCTGTTTGGGTACCACCCTCGCTACAATACTTGCTGCAAATGAACCACTGAATGCTATCTTCACCTTTTGCCTTTTTTTCTAAAAGCAAAAATCCGCCCTGGCTGGTGTAGCTCAGTGGATTGAGCGCGGGCTGGGAACCAAGCGGTCCCGGTTCGATTCCCAGTCAGGGCACATGCCTGGGTTGCGGGCCAGGTCCCCATGAGGGCCATGTGAGAGGCAACCATACATTGCTGTTTCTCTCCCTTTCTCCCTCCCTTCCCCTCTCTCTAAAAAATAAAATAAAAATAAAATCTAAAAGCAAAAATCCTCTTCAGATTTCTTCTGGGTAGGGAAACAGGTGCTCATGTAGGTCTTTTGTCAAAGCAAGGTGGTGTGCAGTGAACTTTTGAAAGGCAGGGATAGCTATACCAAAGTTTCACTCTCTGAAGGTTCAGTTATCCATGGTCAACTGTGCTTGGGAGTTTATTACATGGAAAGCTCCAGAAATAAACCATTCACAAGTTTTAAATTATGTGTGGTTCTGAGTAGTGTGATGAAATTTCACACCCTTTCTCTTCATCCCACCTGGATGCAAATCGCCCCTTTGTCCAGTGCCTCACCCATATCTCCTCCCACCTGTCCGTCACTGAGTAGTCGCTCAGGTTATCAAATCCACTCTTGTGGTATCTCAGTGCTCATGTTCAAGTCACTCTTATTTTTCTTGCTAGTGGCCCCAAAGTGCAAGGATAGTGAGGCTGGCCATTCAGATATGCCTAACGTGCTTCCTTCAAGGGAAAAGGTGTGTATGGGTAGAAACAAGAACATATATGGGGTTCAGTACTATCCGCCATTCAGGCATCCACATGGGGTCTTGGAAATTATCCCCTGTGGATAAGAGGTGACTGCTATACAGCCCTGGCTGGTGTAGCTCAGTGGATTGAGCACAGGCTGGGAGCCAAAGTGTCCGGGTTTGATTCCCAGTCAGGGCACATGCCTGGGTTGCAGGCCAGGTCCCCAGTGAGGGCCATGTGAGGATCAACCATACATTGCTGTTTCTCTCCCTCTCTGTCTCCCTCCCTCCCCCTCTCTCTAAAAATAAATAAAATCTTAAAAAAAAAAAAAAAGAGGTAACTGCTATACAAGGGTTTGTAGCGTGATGCTTGCATGGGCTAATGGGGTTGGGTCACTCTCTTCCAGAAGGTGCCTGGGCTTTCCCCAGGTCCATCAAGGTGAGGCAAGAGCTCCTCAGACCAGCAGGGGGGCTGGGCTCTCCTAGCTGTGCTAGGGGGAGGAGGGGTAGGGCTGGGCATGGGCCGCATCAGGAGGCTGCCACCTTTTCTCCTTCTAGGGAAGGCAAGAGAGAGGCCAGTGTCCTCTTTACTGAACTGCCCATGCTCCACCAACCAACCACAAAGTAAACAACCTCAACTTTGGAAAGATGCAAAAACTACCTCTTTGTCAAATTAGTACTCCTTTGTTCGTCCATCCGTTGGTGTCCTGACCTCCATGCACGTTAAGTAACAGAGGCGTGACTAGCCCAGGGCAAGCCCCTTTACCAGAGAGCCCTTGGCCTTAGGTAGAACGGGTCGGCCCCATCGGGTCTGTGCATTGACTTCCCCTTGCTCCTTAGACCTGGGGGCATCCAGTGGTTTCACAGAAAGCCTCTTTCAGTTAGGAAGGTGCTCAATTGTTGGCTTTACTTCATTCTTTCTTATCCTCCCCCATTTCTTACCTTGTTTCTCGGGAATTTTCTTTAACGCTACAATCCCTCTACCCTGATAGGAAGACTTGAGGGAATATAGAAAATTTCTTGAGATTCTAAGAGGGCTTGGAACCAAATTTTGCTTTTTGAGACATTTAGCTGCCTGATAAATTAAAATTTCTCCCACATTCCACAGCCTTTAGCAGCTACCACTGCTAGTGAGCGAGTGCTTCAGGGCAAGATGGTAAGAGGTGCCATGAGGTTTCTGACTCACCCCTGCAAGAAACGAATCAGAATGAGAAAATCATTTTGGGGGAAGTCACCAGGCTCTCTCAAAGGTTCCGAGGTCAGAGTCAAAACATCATCACCCCCATTGGCTGCGTTCCTGTCCATCTGCCATTCTATACCAGGGGCACCAACAGAAAAAGAGAAGAGTTATCATTCCAGACCTTCCAGGTCTGCAGTCCGTGGGGAAGCAGATCTCTGCCTCTGCGGCAGCACCGGATGCACCTGAGACCCTCTGTTTTAATCTGGGGCAGTAGGGGGTGCTACCTGCCCATCAGAGTCATCCTAATACTCATGACGACAATGCTAAACTTTCCACATTACTATGGTATGTCAGAGACTGTGAAAATTATTTGTATGTTTTCTTAAACGTCATGCAATCTCTGCAGAGTTGATGGTATGTGACCATTTTACAGATAAAGAAACTGAGCTTGTCCAAGGTCACACATCATATGTTAATCAGAGGTCATCTTGGGTCTGTCTGATTTAAAGGTCCATGATCCACAAAGCCACTATTTTGCCTGAAAGCAGTTGAGGAAAGTGGTTCCACACTCAAATCTGTTGCCAGACGGGTGTGGCCTTTAAACATGCGGCTGTCTAGTTACTTCCAGAGTGACACTGAGCAAGCCATTTCATTGTCTCCCAGTGTTCTCATCTATGAAGTGAGGATTCACTTGTGCATGCTTTCTACAACAGTTTAGTGAGTGCCTACTTCATGCTAGGTGCTGAAAAATAGAGCCAACAACTCCTGAACTCTAGCTTCTTAGATTTGGAGGAGGGGGCAGATAAAAAAATTCATAAATAAACTGTATGTCACACTGCAAGGCAGTCTGGGAAGAGGGACTGGAAGAGCAGAAACAGTAGAAAGGAGTGGCGGGATTTTATCGACACTGTCCAGGGAGGCCCCAGGGAGAGGGTGGCATCTGAGCAAAGCCCTGAGGGGCGTGGAGGTCAGCCCTGTAGGGATGTGTGGGAATGGCTCTCATGCAGAGGGAATGGCATGGAGCATACCTGGCAGCTTTGAGGGCAGCAGGGGAGGCCAGTGAGAGGGAAGCAAGTGAGAGAGGGGAGGAGGGGTTGAAGATGGATTCAGAGATAGGAGTGAAAATGTCAAAGCCTGACAGTCCAGGGGTAACTGCCTCCTTTCTTTTTTTTAAATCATCACCTGACGATATGTCATGCAGAACAGCACAGGGGAGGATGGTGTATCATCAGAACATTATTGAGTTTAATCTACTCCGGCCCATGAATTCAAGAAAGGCTTCACACAGGAAGTGATATTTAAACTCAACTCTGAGGGATTCGTAGAAATTAGTCAGGAAAGTCGGACGTCATTAGGAGAGACTTCCCAGTGATGCACAGGCAAAGGGAGCAACAGGAGCAGGACCCTGAGGCAGGCACGGCAGCATCCAGCCACAAACTGTTTGCTGTTCTGAGAGACCAGCAGAGAATCCCTCTGATGATCATGTGCATGTTAAACCGGTGAAATGAATCAAACATTTGGAAATTGTGCAGACGAATCTCTTTTATTCACAATTATTCTATTTGGGTAGAATAGATTTTCAAAAGGAACTCATGACTACAGCACCTGTTAACTAATGTCCAAATATTGATGTGAGTTAGAGAGAAAGAAGAATGGATTTATCACCCTCCCTCCAAAACAGCTTCTCCCCCCATGTCCGACCCCGCCCCTGCCATTTCTGCTAGTAGCGTCCTATTACCCACTGGTGTGACTCAGTCTTTCTACCGGTTCCTCCTTCATGCCGTTCACTCCCCTCAACCTCCTCTCCCACCGGGCACACACACCTTCATTTGACTAGACACAGATTGTGTCGATTCCGCCTCTATGACATCATGCGTCTGCTTCCTGCCATGATCCGTGTTCATGATGGCACTCGAATGCATTGCTGCAAGAACCTCACAACTCATCCTCTGGCCCCTGACACTCCTAGGACGGGTCAGTGGCCAGAAGAGCATTGCTGTCAAATTCATTTTCAAGAGAGAGGTCGATAAATTTTCTCTGGAAGGGGTCATGGAGTAAACATTTTATGTTTTGTGGATCAAAGTGTCTGTGTTGCTGTTTAGTGCAAAAGCAACCATAGAGGATATACGAATGAGCGCGTGTGTCTGTGTTCCGATCACTCTTGTTCTAAAGAAAAACTTGTAGCATGACCCCGCAGCTGCTTCCGGTACCTTCTAGAGGGAGGTCTTTAGCCTTAAATTAGACACACGAAATACCTCCTCATCTATTGCAGCAGTTTTCAGCCGTGCAGCGTGTTGGTGTGCCACAAGAATCTTTAAAACGTGCAGCACCTAACTATGTAGTCAGGGGCGCTGACCTCTTCTCTCTTAGACTGTCGAATAAAAAAGTGACAACAGCCAACACAACAATAACCATCAGTGTGAATGCCCTGTGTTGAACCGTAAGTATATAGATCACGTAACGGAGTGGCATCTTATTGGTCATATCACAAAAAAAGGTTGCATCTGATTGGTTAATTCTTTACCAGAAATCCGTATATACAAGTACAGACACCTGATGTATTTTTTGTTGTTGTTGTTGTTTTTAAAGATTTTATTTATTTATTTTAGACAGAGGAGAAGGGAGGGAGAAAGAGAGAGAGAGAAACAGCAATGTATGGTTGCCTCTCACACCGCCCTCACTGGGGACCTGGCCCACAACCCAGGCATGTGCCCTGATGGGGAATCGAACTGGGACCCTCTGGTTCCCAGCCCGCACTCAATCCACTGAGCTACACCAGCCAGGGCATGACGTTTTAAGAAGTCACATTGGAGCAAAAAGTGTAGGTAACTACTATTATTATTATTTTGGGTAAATCAGTCAAAATTATACCTCTTGCTTTGTCAGATTGGCAAAAAATAAATAAAATGCACTATTTGATGTGCCGCAGAATTTTAGTAATTAATTTATTCGTGCCGTGAGATGAAAAGGTGGACAAGTGCTGTTCTACTGTTTTAATCACTTCCTCTGACGCTCTTCTCACGCCACCTCCTTTCCCTGTAGTCTCTAACTTCCTGACCAACTAGTCTTTATTTTCTGAATATCCTCATATTTTTCTGTCTAACTGGGGTGCTCCTTCTCAAAATAGGCTTGTTAAAATCTTGCTGCTCTCCCTGGACCATCTCTGACCCTGGCTCTGTCTCTCAAGGGTCTTTGGTAGTTTACCCCAGACGGTCAAGAAGAAACTGGCATTGATGTTCCTGCCGGCAGCCTTCATCAGGGAAGAACCGTTGTGTACCTTGGCTGAGACATTTCGACCTCTGCTCTTGCCTGAAAATGTTTTGACACTCCCACTCTCGGGGAGTGAGGGCTAGGACAGCTTCTCTTCGATCTGGGAGGGGCTCTGTGATTACTGTGGCCATAAAACATAGCAAAGTGAGTCTGTGTCAGTTTCCAGGCCTAAGACACTGGCACCTTCTGCTTTCTGCCTCTTGGAAAACTCCCTCGGAGCCCAAACCAGCTATACAAAGAGTTCGACCACTCAAAGACCATCTGCTCTACCAGAAACGCCAGGTGTTGGCGCTCGAGTCAACCGTTTTAGCTGAGCCGTGCCACACCAGTTAAGAGCAGATGCAGACCAGATACATGAGTAAAGTCATCTTGGAGCCCCCCACTGCCCAACACTAGCCGGATATCTCTGCATGACCACCCTCAATGCTGCATGGGGCAGGGGACTGCACAACCAAGCCCTGCCTAAGTGCCTCACTCACAACATCATAAGGTAAAACCAAGTGGTTGCTTTTCGAAGCCATTATGTTTAGGGCTAGTTTGTAACACAGAAATACATGAGCAGAATACAGTTTCTAGATCAATCGCCTGTTTTCTTCAAGTCTTTTCTAAGCCAAGACGTTTTCCACATTTCCACTTATTTTGCTGCTGCTCTTCTTCCTGCTCAGATGTTCTCTGATTATTATTTCCTCCTATTCTTTACCTTTTTGCCTAGTAAGGTTTTTATGTTATTTTTTTCAGATCCATGTATAATGTCACTTCTCCTATGAAGCCTTTCATGATTTCTCCAGGCAGTTATTCATGGATTCTTTGAAGTTCTCCCAGCACATGGTTTATGAGTTCATAATGGTAATGCTTGCCTTGTTTTCTGAGTTTTCTTTTAGTACGTCTACCTTTCCCAGTGGGCTGTGGTCTCCTCAGACGGAGAGACCGGGTCTTATTCTTCTATATGGCTCTTTTCTTGGTATGTTTATTGGCCATTAGTAGCCTCTTCATAAACTTCTACTGAATGAATGAACCCAAGAACTGAGATATGCACTCTGGTGTTAAACTAAAGATATTGAGGAAAATCTGCTCATTCACAGACAAATTTGATTCCAACTTCTTATTCCTCCTCCCAAGGAAAAAGATAAACAAGTTCAGCTGATTTCCAATAGGAGGTAAGTCAGGAATGAAGATTGAGGTTAGGCTTTGCTGTGACAACAAGTAAATCCTAAATCTCTGTGGTTTAAGGTGGGAAAGCTGTGTTCCTCACTCACATGACAACCAACCCTGAGCAGGTGACCTCCAATGATGACTCAAGTATGCAGGCTTCTACCTTTCAATTCTGCCAATATTCGAGATGTTTTCTTCCTTCTGGGCAAGCTGATTGGAGAAAGGGACTATAGAGAACATACATCACTTTTACCTGCTTGAGATGAGTTACGTATCACTTGTGCTCACATTCCAGTTCGCAGGCACTTAATTACCTGATCTTCACCTAACTGTAAAAAGGACTGCAAAATGTAGTCTTTCCATGTAATCCAGATAGAGAAAAGGGTATGGTGAATACATGTTCTCTCTGTTACAAATACTGTATTAATTAGCTTTGGACAAGTAACAATCTCAAAACCCAATGACTTGTAACAATCATTTATTCTTGTCTTATAGCTATGTAAGCCAGTTGAGTGATTTCTCAGGACTGGGATTCACCAGCTGGGATTTGATAGTCTAGAACACTGGTCCTTACCAGTGTGAGAGTGACTTACACCCACCACCCCCTCCAGAGGACATTTGGAAACATCTTTTTCTCTCACGTATTTATCTATCTATTTATTTATTTGTTTGTTTGAGAGAAGGGAGAGGAGGCAGAAAGAGAGGGAGAGAAACATTATATGAGAGAGAAACATCGGTCAGCTGCCTCTGGCACACACCCCTGCATCCCAGGCATGTGCCATGACTGGGAATCGAACCAGTGACCTCTCACTTTGTGGGACAATGACAAAAGAACTGAGCCAAGCCAACCATGACTACATTTGAAAACATCTTAATACATTTTGGTTGTCATAACTAGGTATTTTTATTGGATAAAGGCCAGGGATGCTGCTAAATATCCCTCAATGCATAGAACTAGCCCCTACAACAAAGATTTATCTGATCCAAAATGTTAGTAGTGGTGAGGTCTAAAAGCCCTGGTCTAGGATGACCTAACCCAGATGTTGAAGGATGTTCAGTCTAAGGAACACCCCTCTGTGATGGCTTATGTCTCTTCTATGTGACCCTCTAACTTCCAATAAGATGGCAAAGGCTTCCTGACACGGTGCTCGCAGCGTTCCACGAGCAACAAGGAAGAGCATGTTCCAATATGCAAACACTTTTGATTTGCCCCTTGGTTCCATGTTTTAATGTCTCATTGGCCAAAGTCTTCTGTCTCTTGAGGGGAAGAGCTGAAAATGTGCAATCTAAAACAAAGATCTTGTGTGAAATTTGGGGATGGCTACAGTCTTCACTGTCAAACTCTATTTGATACATACTTGCAGCAATCCAATGCATTATAACAGAGTGTGTTTGTGAACTCCTCTTTTCAAAGTGTACTCACAGTAATGTGTGACGGTTCAGACTACGGGCTCTGGTGTCAAACTGCCTGAGTTCACACCCCAGCTCTGTCACTGCCTGGAACACAGACTATGTGTCATAATGTCTCTGTACTTCTGTTTTCTTATCTTTAAACCAGGAATAACAAAAGTAAATCCTAATAAGGTTTGGGGGAGATGCAATGAGAGAGCATGTGTAAAGTGATCATGCGTTCTTTAACACCCAGTGAGAGCTCAATAAGTAGCACCTAACTACTGGCAGGAAGTGCCATTTCTCTGCCATAGGAAGGGGACACACATGAGTTCTAAGTCCTTTGTGAGGGTGACGGGTCTTTGTTTTTGCTTTTCCCCTTCTCTTCCCCAAATAAAAGATGAAGAAGTAGCAGTGGAAACTCTTTATTTTTAGCTTCTCATCATGCAAGTGCTGAGCCAACACAACGGTTCTTGTTTAAGTCCTCTGCAATTTGGAGAAAAGAAGATTAAAAGGTACCGTGGGTGCCTTCAAGTGGAAGGGGATTAGGTGTGTGTACTGTCAGTTTGGGTGACAGAATAGCTGTTACATGGGAGTTATGGGAAGTCTAAGTTTTAGTGAATTAAAGAAAAACAATTTACTGAATGTAAGGAAATACCATAAGGTGTCAAACAATGGATAGGATGCTCTTGCGTCTTAAGGTGGCTTCCCAGGAGCA